>VKKT01000703.1:260204-273963 GCA_008038995.1 Haliotis laevigata
TATTTTAACGTCTTTTGGTTTGACGCGGTCGGGATCGAACCCGCGACCTTCTGCTCTCCTGGCGGACGCTCTTACCACTACACCACGGAGGCGGTCTGCGTGAAATCTGAAAGATCTAATTTCCCACGTGAGCGGGCATCTCATTGTTAACTACCTGAGGGAAGCTGACGTGTATCGTAAATTGTAACTATGTAATGTGAATAACGAATCGTTTGCCGCTGGATTTCGTGCTATGACATATTCTGCTTTTGAATAAGAATGTAATGAATATATTATTTTTTTTAAACTAAAACTCATTTTGACTTTGTACTTGAAATATCCATTAATGTTCTTGTTGAAATATTGCCGATGCAACTTAAAGCCCAACTCAACAACCATGCGAGCGGTATAGGTGGCTGTAAACACAAAATCCAAAACCATGTTCCCATTTCTTATTAGCATCATGTTTTGTAATGTGCTCTAATCTGACTTGCATAACCCCAAAACAATGAGAGTTGTCGTGTACAATTTCGTTTCATACCACTCACAATGACAGAAACCTAATCCAAAAGTCTGTATGACGAGAGGGCTGACTTCAACTTCCAAATGCTTATTCCAACAGCTCCAGCGTTTGGTGTCGACATTTCCGTAGGTCTGTATATGCCTTTCCACATTCATAAGATCTCTCTGCTAAAAGCACAGTCGATTATGACTAAATCATGAGTATAGTTATGTTTCAGCAGTAATACAGCTGTGTAATGATGTTCGTAAACAATTCGAGTCTGAACCAGACAATCCAGTGATCGATGAATCACTATGAAATAGTGACGATACAAAGTGAGTGTATCCTGTCCCACCGGTGGCACCCGTCATAGACATATGCTAATTCTAGTAAACTATTTACCGGGAATAATTCGGGAACGTATGGTATAAGACAAAATAGGGAATTGCATTGGGCACCATTATTGTCACTGATGCATCAAATATGAAAATTTCCTCCACTCCACATGTCTACCATAAAACTTCTCGAAACCATACTGAACCTTCTGAGCAGGAACGGTATGACGTTCTTTGAAATCCAGATAAAAAGAGAACGTCCGATTGTACCTCAAAACTACATCCAAACGCTGGAGCGGTTGGAAAATTGCTCGAAATGAAAGGGAAATTGACTGTTGGACAGTTCTGTTACCCTGAATCTTTATGCATAGATCTAAATACAAATATGAAACAGTTGAGGTGGCCTCACTTAATTCAAGTTCAGGTGGGTAAATCAGTGGGAGGCAAGCGGCTTTTTGATGGTTATTGAATGATATTACATCATCGATGTACCGTAAGCTTAAGTTAAACTTCTTGGCCAAATTGCCTTGTCATCGACCATGCCACCTACACTTATCCTCACCAGCCAAAGCATTACGTCGCATCTTGCGAGCAGTGCAGTTTATTTGGAAAGACAAAATCCCGACGAGGCCCTGTTTCCTACTTGCATCAACTGGGCGTCGACACATATTTTTTGCATGTTTTTAATCAATTTGCTCAAGAGATTTGATGAAACATCCCAAGTAGGGTCTATTTAATTAGAATGTAGATCACGATTATCGATCAAATCTCTTTCATTAGATGCATTTGAGCTGCACCTAACACGAGAGATGAAAACGGATTGGTCTGTACCAGGGACAGAGATGGTAGGGAACTGCAAAATAACAGTTGGTGGCTCTGCAATCGAACCCCAACTTTCCAGCCCAGCCCTGCATGAGTCAAAAGTAACACTACATGACCACCAACATTACATACATGTATTTGCATTCATCTGGCATGTCAACAATATCCTCAACAGGCACACACGCGTGTCAATCACCTCCATGCAAACCTCCTTTAACCAATACTCTTTTAATGTATGGCGTGTCCGTACTTTCTAGATTGTAACTACCCTCATAACGATGATATTGCTATTTGATCCTTTCAGATTAATGCACGCAGATGTACTCATGTATGTTACCTATATCTGGTTCAGTGTTGAATTCACTTGTCTTTTTGTAGACAGTTGAACAGGTATATATTTGCGTCGAAACATACTTTTCGTCACCTTTGTAATCTCGGGCTGAATCGTTCCTTTCGTCCTGATCTTTCGACATATCAAGAAGAAGCCCATTGAGTTTGAAGAAGCCCGTACACTGATGACCAAATACAAAGCATTTAATCATCATCCAGAACACCGATTTCTGTTCCCCTCACTGGTCATTATCCAGACAAACGGAATTATGAATGAATGGGGGAGGTCTGAACGAAAACACCTGTAGTAAGTGGCAAAATAACATTACATTAGCGGGAGCAGACTATGTACGGACATCCTGCCGCTCGTCCTGTCTGCCTTCTGCCGAAACCTAGAAGAAAACCAGCCTTGCGTACTTGATCAATGAATTGATCTGTATCCGGGAGAAAAGGCAAGAGACATTTGCCTCCTAAGAAACAACAGTGTTTCATCGTGTATTAGATTTTGGTTTCCTGTGTTCTTACTTTGCTAAGACATTTTGCTTCAGTCGGAACTGGCTTATGGCAATTCGATGTCATAAGGATCTCTGGCTCTAGCAATACAACATTTTTGTTCACAATTTGTGTCAAAATTTATATTCCTCTTAAATGTACACCTTATTTACGTCGGAAACTATTTACGTGAGAATATCAAAGAATTGTCCATTACAGACCATACCATCACTAAATAATAGTTGGGTATAACCCTCAATTTTCCAAACGTTAAATTTTAATCACAGTGGCAAAACGATGCTTGTTAGTAATAAAATACTGAGAAATGTTTGCATGAAAACTTCTATGTTATGAGATTGAAGTTATGGTACAGATTTTTGTACCGATGTTTACCATGAATGTTTCAGCAGAAAGTTACCTAGTATAAAACTATGTTATAGATCACTAGTGACCAAAGCGTGTTCGCTTCACTGGGAATCACAGGTACTTTTGCTTCCTACGTGATTCCCAACACTTTGGTCACCAGCGGGTGTATGCACTTCAGAGCAATATTGATGGTTTTCGTGGTATTATATCATCAAGGAATTAAAACACTAATTGTTAAAACACTATATGGACTCACGTGCAACTGTTGGGTGGGGGTGGAAGGTGTCTTCAGTATTCGAAATGCGTGTCCAAAACTGCCACACACTGTGTTAGTGATTTAAGACAGCTAAGTTACTCGTGGAAATAATAACGTTAAACGTGGAAACACAAAACCAGGATTGTTTTGGAAGGTGTGATCGTATCCAACTGTGTAAACATCGTGCAGCTGAATACGTTTAAATTGTGTCATTTGTTATTTGCGATATATTTGGATGATAATATATTGATACAAACATTTTGTATAGCTGATTGTATTTAGAATATTACTTTTTTTATATCTTCATACATTGTTATTTAAATTACAAAAAAAAACAAAGAGGAAAGTCCCCTTAAGTTTAGTTAATCTACCACGCTACCATCTAACGTAAACCTGAATAAAATTCCCAAACCCGACCATTTATGTTAAACAATGATAGAAAAGTTCATTTTCTCGCAAATGGAGTACTTATAATATATCAAATAGAGTATCAAAACACTGAGAAATGTAGGGCCGAAATCCTGAGGTCATACTGTAGTACATGTAGGGAAACTAACGATTGGATAATCGCAAAGATGACTACCCCTTTTGCCATCAAACTTGGTACAGACGCTGTTTTCGTTTTCAGTTTCTATGCAGACAGGACTAGTCCTTGGTTTGATTTCGAACTCTTATAGGCTGACATCTGAAACTTTGGATATTTATTGAAATGAACATAATATTCTAGAATTTCAAACTAATATATACAGATAGTTTCAGTTGGAACATACGAGACTATATAAGCACCATACATGTAGGTCATGAAACATTATACATGGCATATAGTGGGAATCTTAGTAGCACTGAGTCTCTGTACCTTAATGAATTGGTCCAGTTTCCAAATAGTATCTTTTTTGGCCAATGATGTGTTAATGTACCGTTGTATTACCGTTGCAATTAGTCAGCTCATCCTTCGTATTCCGTGCAGACCTAAAACGATTGCTAAGTGAGTGAGTTAATATTTATCGTCACATCGACAATATTTCAGCGATATCGTGACGAGAACAATATATAATTATATTAGAAATCAGTAAAGTTAGAAATTAAAAACCTGTTGACGAAGAACAGTAAAACTACTAGTGTATCAAAGATATCCATTTAAAATAGTAACTAAATCTAAAATATTTCATGTATAATTGACAAAACAATATAAAAACAGGATAAAGATTGTCAACGACTGACGGTAGATCACCACACTTGGGACCATGGTGACTTACAGTACATTTGCTTCCTGCATGGGCCCTAGCTGGATTTACATCATCCCTTCAGCCGTTAGCAATTAAGACACATCTAGCCATACATTTAAAAAGACACATATTCTACGATACAAAGTAGTGGAAAGTTTGAATTTACTTTGAATGTTTGTGGACTTACGTACCCTCTCAGGAGGACAATAATTTTACAGTACTGTAACCCCCAAATGATTGCTTAACTACATGTAGGCAACATGCAGCGCCGCAATTATTGAAAAATATACGGAGGCTCCCTCATGTGACTTTTTGTCGAACTCGGTCGTTAGCTTTGGCTCAAGTCATTCTTTGGATTTTCATTTTGCATTCTGACCAATGGATCACATACATAAGATCACAGTCATTGATAAAGTAGATGTTTCATATGATTTTGCATTTTGCCACTGGACATATCTACTTTAATTCCACCGAAAGACGTTCTGAGTCTCACACATAGTGAATTGCATAGTGAAATATTTTTGTTATATAGGTATAACGACAAAATAACAACAGGTTTCATGTTTCAGGATTTATCCATAAGGATTGAGATTGACAGAAATTATCGATAATTCTGTTGCAGGAAAGATTACATCACGTTTCTCCTTTCTATCGAGTAATATTACAGTCTTTGGTGTCTACATTTCACAAGGTTTCAGGTGCAATCGGGCGTGATTTGTCTACTAAGATATCGAAGAGTGTCATTCATACGACTCTTGCTCAGACGTTGTTTGATGAAGACATAACAGTAGACGCGCAGAGGAGATATACAAATTAAAAGCATAATTGATGAGTGGTGATATAATTTACTGTTTTGAAATGGACCACGTGTCCTGGTTAATTACATAGAACAGGAAAATTGGAATCTAGTACCTAACGGCACATCAGTTTAAAGTCCACAATGGCACCTTATGACGATAGCAACTTTACAACGACGTGACTGTGTCCATGCTGGCGGCCCACTCGTTCAAAGGACGTACCTTAGAGACAGGTTACAGACGGTAACACTCATTATCTATATATCAAGCAATAGAGGGGCATCGGCGCTGACAGTCGTACACAATCAACGCATATACGATGCACCAAGCCATTCCAGATGAGAGAACATCAACGTTTACGTCGCAAGTGGGGTAGATCACTCTTGAATCTTTCGTTTGTTTTTAACGCCACACTAAACAGTATTTCAGCCATATGTCGGACAACTTGTGAAGTGGACAGCATGTTGATCATGCTATGCAGCAGAAATGAAAACAATGTTATTGAGATCAAATGTAACCGACCTGCAAGACCCCCATTTTCTGAAAAAAGTGTCTTGTAAATCGACCATCCACTGTTTCGTTCAAGTTAATAATTGCCTTGCTTGTGAAACAGACTAAATAAGTCGACATTTGCATACCGTACGTGGTACTGTGTCATGCCCAAATGACATTACACGATAGTCGGACATTTTCTGAGGTAGGCTCCATTCCAGGCTATTACATTCATAAAATGGATGCAGAAATAGAATCATGAAGAATACAATTAGAAACATGTTGTTTGATACCCGATCTCTGATAACTCTCCAAATAAATGAACCCACAAAGGTTACCTTCAGTACCATAGGTAACGTTGCTCTTTCCACATGACATGCCTTCAAAATGTTTTTACTGTATAGCTTTCAATTACAGTTATGTTATCAACTTTTGCATTTTTTTTGTACGCCAATTAAACATATATTTCATACATATAAGAAATATATCCTAAATTGAAGTTGTTTAGAAGGACAGTACAATTACTAGATTATCACAAAATGAGTTCAAACTAGGTGGCATATATCTTAAGAAAACTATTTTTTGACATTACAATGTAAAAATGGGCTATAGATCGCCAGCAACTGAAAGTTGATAACCATACTACCCCTCCTCGACCATGGGGTGAGTGAGTGAGTCACGATTTTAAGTTACATCGGCAATATTTCAGCCATAACGTGACCAAATCAAGTTGTATATAGATTGATAATGATTAAATGTAAACTATAAACACCTGTCAACGAAGGACAGTAAAACAACTAGACTATCAAAGATATACATTTAAAACTAGTAATTAAATTTAAAACATTTTAACTAATGAAGACCAAACAATATAAAAACAGGCCATAGATGACCAACAACTGAAGGTTGATCACCATACTAGGGACTTACAGTGCCTTTGCTACCTACATGGATCCTAGCTGGATTTACACCATCCCCTTCAGCCACTGGCGATTGTAGTTAAATCTAGCCATAATTTAAAATGACAAAAATACTAGTTCTAAAAAATCTGGTAAGTATAAATGTATCTTGAATGTTTTGGGACTTACGTACCCCCATAGTAGCTTATATTTGAAGATAGCTCAGCTTGAAATCGTATTTTTGCAACCTATCCATCATGTCTCCAGTTTACACCATAAGAATTGATGTCGGACATTAAATAAGACCCGAAAAAAATAATTGGACCTTTTAGCCCATTGGCCTTTAAACATCTGTGTAAGTTAAGTTGGTGCCCCGTATCTGATGCAACCGGGTGATCTGTGATTGGTAGACAGTTTTAAACTTTGACCTTTGAGTGAAAAAAGGATGTCCGCTGCAAGTCCGTGTCTTGACTCATTCCAAGTGTTCCTATGGGTTTTTTTTACATAAACAGATGAGCTGCATTTACATGCCTTTGTGATGGTGCCTAATTTCATCACTTGTGATTTATATAAATGCATGCTAATGATAAGGTCACAATTCAAATATATCCATCCAATGACTTTTGTTGCTTTCATTTACTGTGAAATCCATGTTAATAAAAAAGGCAAAGTATGTGTTGATGTGTTTCGACAGTGTTGGACTAAAGCATGTCTTACATCTCGTTAATAACCTTACATTACATAACGCTTTTTTTAGAATATTTTATTCAAAATGGTTCAAAACATATTTACGTTGATTTTGTAAATACATTCCGTGTATTTTAGAAGTTACTCATAGTTTGCACCGCCTTTTGGTATATCATAAAAAATGTATGTGGTCGCTCAAAATAGAAAACGATACGGGAACACAAATGCCCTTTTCCCGCTCGTAACATATTCAATTGTTTAAGATAAATCCATTTTTCTCGTAATGTCACCTAGATGAAGATATTCGCCTGTAAACGTTTATGTTGGTTTCCATGCTATACAACATTTATCATTCTTTAGATTGTCGAGGCAATACATTTGAGAAAGTCAAAACATCGGTATCCTGCTGTTACAGTTGTCCACGATGCAAGCAGGTTTAAAATGTTCATCCAGTTATAGATACTGATAATTACGTAACAGCACTGTCAACCCCATACAAATCAGATCAAATGTTCTGATACGACATTTTTGAGGACACATCCATGTGAGTTTGTCTTGCGTCTCTGGGATAAGTCAAATCAAGCCCAAAGCTCAAAGAGATGGTTTAAACGCCCCGTCTCATTTCTTTTTACCTTAAGTGACTATAATTCCCCAAATTTAATCATTAATGAAGGAAGGAAGTATCACTGAAAGCTCCTGCTGTGAGCTGAATTCACTGACCAATAACTGGCATCCTGTGTGCAGAGGCTCGCAGTTCATCATGATTGACTTGTGCACAAACCCGGACCACAACCATCCTTGTGCACGATAGATGAGCACTTGACCTTCAAGCACTGGCGAATGCAAGATGCTCTTGCTTCCGGCCATACCTTGTTGTCAGTTTCCTGTACGTTTGCGATCGCCACAATCTCAATGATAACTTGTTTCTATAGAAACTTGCTACTGGCAACTTGTGGTCATTACGGCCGTCGGCTTAAGTTTCACAGCAGTATAGTTCAGCACTGGCGTCAACTTATCAAAATGTATCCGGATTAGGTTTTACCATTTAGTGTATAAATGTCTCACAGGACAATTAGTGCAGAAGGGTTGGTCGCAAAAGTCCACTGTATCTGTATGTTATGATGAAATATAAATCAGAACGTGGCGACCCCTGACGATCTGGGTTAGAATTTGTCTTCAGCAACGCACTGTCGTAAGAGGTGGTTAGTCCTTCTCGCTGACTTACTTGAGGCATTTCACTGTTTCCCTACTACGCAGGTCGATGCTCATGATGTCAATTCGTGGACAGTCTGGTCCAGACGACAATCATACAGCTGGAATATTGCTGAGTGCGGCGTTAAACAACAAACAAACAGAAAGTTACTTCGCAAACTGTATGATTAACGTCGGATGCTCCATGCCTTCCAGACAGAGAGTGAAAGGACGGTGGATTAATCCGCGCACGTCTGTAACTATAAGGAGAGGAGAGCGAGAGAGAGATACCCATTTCACATTGCCTCCACTCATTTTACCATTATGTGTCATTATATGATGATTGGAAATACAATGAACGATGAAGTGCAGCTCAATACAGCGGTTCCATGTTTTTGTCTTACTAAGGCACCATTAAGACGAAAGACCAACAAGTAAATACAATATCCCCTGACATTTGCTTGTTATGCTATCAAAAAAGAAACCGCGTATGAACTTCCCTGTTCGCATTATGTTTACGACGGAACTTAGTCAACGATGAGAAACGAGTTTCTCATTGTACTTTGAAAAAAAGTTAACCTTAAAACCGTACCTAATGACACTAAGAGGGCGTATCTACCGCGACAACAGCGGGACACATTTAATTGTAAAAGGTGTTAATGGAGTAGTAAAAAGAGTCTGAAGAAGGGTCTATGACACTGGCTATAATTAACCTATGTCGGCATCTGATGTTGCAGTTTTCATCAGGAGAATTTGAGGTAGACGTGATAAACTTAATCCAGGTACTGAAGTGCATACGGTAGACTAGAGAGCACGGTCATGGCAAACTGACGGGTAAAAGTACTGTTTTGTTTTCTGTCATGGACACTTACTGTATACTGTAATCGCTCGTTACAAGGATGATAGTATATTAAAATTGCTTGAGAAGTTATTGCTGTATATTGATGCTATGAAGTCATATTGATGAATTTCTTATATCTGAAATCTCAGATATTTGATAAGGCACATATCTTTGGAATAAAGGACACGTCCATGTCTGTTTGTAAAACGAGATGTTCTGTGACAAATGGCAATACCTGTTTCATACGTGATTAACATGCACAATTGTTGACGTACATACACTGATGGAGTTTTAAACAGACTCGGATGACCACACCCCAGTAAAATGTCAAAGTATGCATGTAACGAACATTAATTGTGGGTGCTTTTATTTCGTTATAAGCATACTTTACTGAATTTGCATGACAAATTGTCATAGTAATGAATTTCTTATTTCTACTGTATTGAATTCTCCATCATAAGGGATAAATATTTCAATATCAAAACAGTAAAAGACCTTTTAAGTGTTAATTATGATTTAATCATTGATTTTTTAAAAGAGATAGATTTGTTAAATGAATTTTGATATAAGTTTTGGAAATAGATAAAGTTTTGTAATTGGTAGTTCATATTATCCACTTGGATTGATAGTGGCTGTATCCTCACAGGGGGTTGAAGTAGCGTAAACTTATTGTCCTCCTGAGGGGGTACGTAAGTCTCAAAAACTTTCAAAGTGAAATTCTCTCGTACCAAGTTTTTAAAACGTAGTATTTTTGTTCTTATAAATTTCGGCTAAATCGTCCTACAATCGCCAGCGGCTGAAGGGATGGTGTAAATCCAGATAGGGTCCATGCAGGTAGCAAAAGTAATGTTAGTCCCCATGGTTCCTAGTTTGGTGATCTACCTTCAGTTGTTGGCGATCTATAGCCCTTGTTTTATATTGTATTGTCTTCTTTAATTGGAATGTTTTAGCTTTGTTCGCTAGTTTTATATTACATCTGTGATTATCTAGTATTTTTACTGTCCATCGTCGACACGTTTTAATCTTCAAAACGTTTTCTCTTTATATTGTATAAATTGTTATCGTCACGATATGGCGGAGATATTGCCGATGTGACGTTAAATATTAACTCACTCACTCACTGATTTAATCTGTATACATTTCTCTTTATATTGTATAAATTGTTTTCGTTACGATATGGCTGAGATATTTACCGATAAATAGTAACTCATTCACCCATTCAATGTATCCCGCTTATAAGCGAGTAACATTTCAATGTACCCCGCTGTCAATGGCAAAATTAGCATTACCCTTATACTTGTGTACACAACTGAAGCCGTGAAGGTTACATACACTGACAAAAGAGTTGCGACCAGACCAGGTGAACGACACCCCAATAAAAATGTCAGCTACATTGGCCAAAGTGGTAGTGGTGACTACATTGCCAAGGTGTCAACGTAGTTGTGGATATTATAAGTGAAATGAATTCAGGCAGGGTAGGAAACTACGAGCACAAAATCCCCAACAACGTGTAATATGGGGATACATGTGAAATTTTCACATTCTGTTTGTCACATCAAATTACACTTCTCAAAGGACGTGTGTGCTTCAACATTGAAACAGATTATGGAGTGGGGTAAATACCTATTAGGCTCCCAAAGTGAACCTACTCTTGTCGTGATAATTTGATTGCTGTGTTGAAGCCCGTGGATTCGAGTCAGACCGGAGCCAAAATTAGCAATTTTCGAACCATTTCACAAAAGCTCTTGGAATCGACATGAGTGATTTTTTCTTCAGTCTGTTAAAAATGTTACTCATTTAATGTTCCACACGTTCACACACAACCCACTAAAAATTAATTCAAGTTCCATTCTGTCTGTAAATCATAATAAGCAAATAAGTGTGAACCGAGTCAGACCGGAGCCAAAATGAGCAATTTTCGAACGATTCCACAAAAGCTCTTGGAATCGACATGAGTGATTTTTTCTTCAGTCTGTTAAAAATGTTACTCATTTAATGTTCCACACGTTCACATACAACCCACTTAAATTAATTCAATTTCCATTCTGTCTGTAAAGCATAATAGGCAAATAAGTGTGAACCAAGTTGCAATTATTAAAGTTTATTTTCGTTGATTATACATTTATAGTTACCCAGTCACGTCAGAAGATGAACCAACAAATATCACTGGATGTGATCTGTTTGCAGTTGCGTGGATAACAAAACAATAACTCTGATTTAAAGTTAGTACAGTTGCAACTGACATTTAAAGTTCCCCTAGCGACGTTTGCAGCTCTCCGTTAATATAAATGTTAGAATAATATATTCTTCCCCGTGTCATTGATGCGAGCACGTCATCTAATGTTGGATAGAAAACGTTGATTCGCAGCAATTTCCATTTCAAAGTGCCTTGATGTGGCTGCTCATCAGGCCTTCAATGGAAGGTAATCCTGCATGAGATCGCATTTATATACGACTCTTTGTTCCTATGTTCAGAGTATGGGCGGAATATAAACAGCCATATTATCTGAAGTATGCATGGTATTTGTTCCTGTATCGGACACTGAGATTATATGAATTTGTCACACATCGCAAAATCCATGGCTCAAGACAGGCTTGAAAAAAAGAAAAAACTCGTTGTCGACGTGATTTACAAAAGTTAAGACTATAATTAATCTTACGTGTACGTTCTTCACACAAGCCTGTACTGACCTGCACCTGGCCAAAAGTTGCTGACATTGCATGTTTGGTTTACGACAAAATGAAACTCATTTTCGAGAAAAAATGCTTCAATCGTTCACTTAAAAAGGACGGATATCCAATCCCAGATGTCTGCCTCGCGAAGCAAACTTCAAAAGTGCGGGGTTCAGACATGCACTGCTTTTTGATTGTTAGGGCTCCTTGCCTCTAGGCAGGAGACCTATTGTAATCGTTCGGATTATTATTATTATTATTTATTATTATTCCGCCGATTTTTTTACCAAACATAACTCCTAAACCAATGCTCCGAATCACTTACAAAAAATCACACAGATGCGCACCGAGGTGTAGATATTCCCCATAAAAATCTCTAGGCTCTTGGCCCAATAGCAAAGGGGCGATAATTCAAAATTGATTCCAAAATTTCAACGTTTGACAGCAAATATCTCAAGAACTAACTGTTCCGACACTTCCAAATTTCTTGTACAGATGCACAATCGAATGCCCAACAATTTTGCCTGGACGGGTCNAGTCGCTAAAACGTACCGTTTGGCAGTTATTTCTGTTTTCAGTTTTTCTGAGTAGTTTGCTCCCAAAATGTGCAAATACCCTGCCAGTAGGGTAGATGATGTCCTGGTGATTCCAGAACACTAATTGTTTTGAACGTAGACCAACTGAGATACAGCCTTTTAAAGAGGGAACTATTTCTTCTCCGGAACTTCTTAAACGGTACATGACCCCCGTGACCCCAGCTGTATTTGGAATGATCCTCTCGCCTGTCAAAACATTTGTTCTGGTTCCGTTTTGGACGATTATATCTAGCCCTCAGATACAATAGATAGAAAGTAAAGCCAAGGAGACCTCATCGTTGCCCGCAACTATTTTTTTAATTGAAATTTCAGCATGCTGAGACTAATCGAAAGCTGTCACACAATATATGCAGCAGGAACTTTGGAATCCGGTATTTTACAGCGTGTGGTCACACGTCAACTGAAAGTGCACTCCATCATTTTATGAAGTTGGCAACTCACCAACCACGAAACCGTGTCCAACCTGACTGCTCACTCAGGTTTCAGACAGTAACATTAACGAAAGAGTGGAAGACTAAATACAACTCTTAGGGTGCGTTTCAAGCACACTACTCTGACATGGTGCAGTATACGGGAATACTGGACGCTGAGTACCTTTCGTTGTGAGTCCGTTAGGTTCATTCCTGTATCTGTACAGTTCAACATATTTACTTAAAGTGTCTGCTCCTCGAAAATGGGATCAGCTCGCAAATAGCACATGAGATAACATATCAGCATGTGTTCATGAATATAACTGAACAAGAAGCACATGCCGGCCTTCGTTACAGACTTTAGACTAAAGATATATGGAGAAAAGAAGACATATAAAGCAGAAACTCTCTTTACTCAATCGCATGATCTTCATAAACCACAAAGTTTTTGAACACTTAGAACCCTGAATGGTGGAGGGTCGTGAGGATAACCTCTTCTTTGCCGGAGTGCCAGATACGTTTCAGGATTGAGGACGGATTAAACGGCATTAGTAGGATGCAGAGTTATTATATAAATGTCATGTGTCTTAAATTATTTTACAATGATAACAAAATCCATGTTGCTGTACAAACAAATGAGCGACAAGGGAAACGTTCAGACGGTATACCTCCTCCAAAGTCCAGTACAATTCAATTTTTAACACTAGATGTAATGCAAATTTCCCAATACAACCCTAACGGCTGATTTATTAAATTGTGAAATTAATAGGACGAACTTGGCATAGCGAGAGATATACAACTCCTCACCAATCTCGACTTGCCAGAAACTTCCTTCGTGCTTTGTTGTTGCAAAAATACAATTTCA
>VKKT01000703.1:281894-293561 GCA_008038995.1 Haliotis laevigata
TTCACAAGCATCAGGCAGTCGATGAGGAGACGATGTTTGGCAGTGGTGAATGCGCGGGGCGGTCATACACGATATCGCACTGAGAAATTTCGCATTTTTATTCTTGTGACTTGACATTCTGTAAAACCATGTTTTGGAACGGCGGTGTAGCCTAATGGAACTGATGATTGCACTGTCAGTGTATCGAGTACATCACACAGATCTCAGCAATGAAATAATAACAATTTAACCATCTTACCATCTCTTGTTCTTTTATAGTGCCCTGAAGAAAGAATGTGAAGCTTCTTTTTTGACTCAGTATATTAATCACAAGAAACAAAACGATATCTGCGCATGTGTAAAAGACAAATAAAACTGTACCCATCTAGCGGGAACGTTTCGTGTTGAACCCAGTCGAACAACGTATTCATACATTTCCAAGCTGATGCTCAAATTGGTGGGCACTGCACGTCAGTTTATTGTAATGCAGATCTGGGACGGTGACCACTTTGCTGAAGCCCACAAACACTGGCATGACGCTGGCGTACGTCTAAACATGATCAGTGAGAAGGGAGATTCGAACCCCTGATCAAAAGGAATCTAGCTTGCCAAAAATGTAACATTGATGAAGCTTTAGCTGTGCACCGGGATATTCTTGAGTATTGCATAAAACGACGTAAACACAAACACACGCTCATTTTAGTGTTTATAGTTTATGTTGCAAAACGATATCATTTGCCAAACAAAGAAAAAGGGCATACATGAAATATGTATTTTGTTCCAATCTCATATCGTTAAATTATCCCAATGACATTCCGCTGGTACATCAGCAAATTAACAGCCAGTTTAAATGCATTTGACGTTTCTTGTAACGGTTGTGCGAACGATGAATTGAGTTGCCATACTCATGCCCATAAGCAGTTTTACTGCCTACTCGTTAAACCCAGTAGAGTGGCTACATCATGTTAGATGTGGCACGGTTTCCTTACGTTGTGTACCATTGTGAACGATAATATTGGCGATCAGTTCGATCGACATTAATGGACATTAGATTAAATTAGTGACTCCTAAAAACTGCAAAGATGATCACATCAAGCTTAATTAACATTAACATGAGTGTCACTGTGACATTCGGTTCACAGATCAAAGGCAGTGGCAACCTTTCTTTCAAACGTTGCTATGAAATTCCTGACGTGTCGCGGCTTCCTGGCACTTACGCGAAAACCATCGTACAATCGTATTTCCGATCCGCTGGTCGAAGCTAATAGGCATTACACGAAATAGTTATTCCTGTGAATTGACCCAAAACCCCGTAACACAAACAATTGCGTGTACAGTGTTTTGGAAAATAAGGGATGCGTTTGTAATTTGCGTTTGGTAAGATACCATTCTGGTTCAAATGTCAGGACCAAACAAATGACTAAATCATCGCTTTGTATCAATTTACTTTCAATGTACACGATCACATCTTCCACTGCATATTGCTTATGGAATTGAATATTATTTACGGGAGTGGCATGGGAGGAGGAGATATAGATACTCCTGACCTGCATACTGTCACCAATCTTCTATTTTCATATTTCCTCATAAATTCTTACACTGTCATTACATGTTTTAACGATTACGTCTTCCATTATTGCATGTACATGTACTTGTCGACTGTTAGGCAGACATTTACCGTCTTTCAATAAAGAATGTTGATCAGTTAATTCATAATTCATGGTAGTTTCTGTATGCTGTACGTAATTAAGTTTAATGTACACCGCTATCATGAGATCCCATGCGTCACTACTCTTTTGGGGGTCTCCTGTGTGATGACATTACTTTCCCATGTTTGCCGTGGTGCATGTACGCCACATATTCCACGTCCAGCTACTGTTTCAGTGTATTCACCACAACATGCAACCCGTGGGACGTCTTTAAAACCTTAACCGTTTTGTTTTGCAAACATTATAAACCGAGAGCACTATAATCACATCGGATGATCTAAATATCAGGTAAAACAGATTTATCCAAAGCAAAGGGACGTGAGGGAAAACTCGTGTACTGTGAAGAAGGATCGATTTCGAGCGTTTAAACAGGCATGTTAATATATTGAAAGACACTATTGTAAATTTGCTGTGCCCAGTCACGATTTTCCATTGACTGTCATCTCATACGATCCTTTGAAAGCCATAGAATGAATTGGTGACATACGCTGTTATCAATGGAAAATATGCATTTGTCCAACATGCCTCTGAATATGAGTCGCACGAAGACATGTCCAGTTTCCGGTGGTTAATGACATGTGCAACGTACGCTTTTATCATGGACATTGGGATGACGTATTGCAAGATGAGATGTTGACTGAGACTTGTGATATTAAATGAGGTGGTCAAGGTCAGTTCAATTTGCTTAACACCTCAGCAATATGATCGTAATGTTTTATAAAGGTGTCAGCACGTACCAAGGGAAATGTCCAAGACGTGGTTGGAATAAAGGGTTGGTTTATCAAATGTCAGTGATAGACAAGGCTGGCAGGGCGTTCCCCAGAGCACAATTCCATCAGTGGCCCACTAAACCTATGAAAGGCTGTGCTATTGATACCATCGTTCGATCTGTTTAACGGTGATATTAATTCGCAATATGTGACGTTTTTCCAGTGGATGCACTAATGAGGCCTTTCTGGATATTTCGATTGAGAAAACACCCTTCTCCAGAATGTCTGATTGACGACCAGGACATGATGTATTGATTTATGTCATTTCGAAACGTGCCACTGTCTAGTGACCACTAAATTGTCAATTCACAATTTAAATATTATTCTCAGAACAAGGATGTTTTAATTATGCTACACGTGATGCCGGTTTTAGTAGTACAACCTGTTAGTTTTCGGTAAGAAAGAGGAGGTGACAGTCAGCTCTGATATATATGCTGACATAGAATCAAAATTGGAGAGAATCAGATTATGACATTTTCAAAGGACGTACGCAGATTAATTCTCATGTTACAGAATAAAGTAGAGGCAACAAAACGAAAGTCATATAATAACCTTTCTCAATCATAACCGTGTATGATCCTTTGAATCTGTTTGTAACTGCCCATCGCTTGCACAAACGAACGATGAACAGGCCATTCGTGTCACATTGTGTTATTTTTTTATTTTAATTTCAGCATACTAAGCACTAGTTAGTACAATCAACTGATGAACTTGCCGGTTATCACGTAATTGATTCAAGAATATTCTTCGAGCACAATGCGCCGTTAATTACAAAACGTTGTATGCAATGGCCATCAAGTCATACTGAAGCAATGTGTTGGCCACATCACATTACACTGATTGGGTTTGTTCAAGTACTACTCTTTTCGCACAACATGAGTGCTTCGGTATTGGAAGCAGCCTTCTTTCGGAGGACAAACACAAGCTAACATCCCGAAGTCATCATGAACCTACTTTTGTCGAATTGATTGAGTTGGTGTTCCGACGATTGTGTGTATTACATTGGATCCACTGGAAGTATTTTAAGAAAAACAAAAACAAAGTTTTTACGACGAACAAAAGTCAGTGTGTGTGTGTTGTGTGGTGCGTACGTGTGTGCATGTGTGTGTGCGTGTGTGCGATTGGTATTACTCATTTGTCACGTGTCACAACTATACATTTATTGAAATAAATGGTTTGGCAGTGTAACAGGGACATCTCAGACTTGCATTAATCGGCGAACGTCAGATGTGTTAGATTATTGGCCAAAGTACCCTTCGGTCTATCACGTCATTTGTTCTCAGCCATTATTCTCAAAACAATCCCGGATTCGACGAGGCATATTCCCAAACAAACGTCCATTGTTAACGTGGTTCATTCCATGCCGTTCGTCCTATAGTGCAGCACAAAGTTCGTTGAACGTGGTCGTTGGTAATTGATGGTGACCAACACGCCGTCAAATGATATCCCAGACATGCTAAATGGGGTCAAGTCTAGACCGAGCACTGGACATGGTGACATGGTGAGGTGGTTATGTTCTCAATGGCTTTGTCATCCTGAATAAAACACCGAATGACGTTCATGTCTGCGCACAAATGCCACCACTTGTGCCTCTACCATGTTGTCACAGTAATATTGTCCATTGATTCATCCGTGAGAAACAGTGTTCTGTCATCACCATACTCTGTTGTACATGTCAAGGATGTCTGAAGTACTCCTCGACTTATCCGTAAAACATAACGTTTGCCTAAAGATGACACCTTGACTCAGCGTCTTGCAGTAAAGTGATGATCCATCAGTAGTGGGATAACACGTGAACGTCGGTCCTTCTGTGTAGCCGATTAAGAATTGTCAGTCCATTGACTCTAACCCTGTGTAGCTCTTTTATTTCTTGAGAATGAATTATCTGAAGTAAGCAAACCAATGGTACGTGGACGGAGGAATCCTTGCATAAAACATCTGTTACGAGCAATTGGATTAACGGAGCAATAGCTTGAGTGTGTGTGTTGAAACCCTGTACTTCATCATGCTTTATTTGTGCTCAACTCCAGAACGAAATTAAACTAACCTTAATGTATAATCAATTAACACTGGATCTGCAAGCACTGGAAAAGGCAAGATGCGTCTATTCCCGGACAAACTCTGGTATTTTTACGGTGTAGTTGATGTCAGTTTCCTGTCKKYCTGCTTTTTGATCTCAAGTTCTCTGTAATTAGTGGCTCTGTCGGATCTTGCTCCTGGCATTATGTGACCATTACAAGCGTTGGCTCAAGTAATACAACAGTATTGTTCAGGGCTTGCCTCGTTTGCCACATCTGACAACCTTTCAAAAGACATCGGAATAAGTTTTGTCATTAATATCAAAACGCCTCACTGGACTTTGATCATACAAGACGTTCATTTGCATTGAGGGCGTCTGCCCACGTACATTGTTAAATACGGTTACCAACATTGTCTTCATGAAAACATTTCAGCACATTTTTGCACGTGTTTTTGTGTATGCAAGGTCATTATTACAGTGGTACTAGAAGAGGACATTAAATGAGAAACGTCTGTTGATGTTTGCATAAACATATTAGCACAAAACTCTATTCAGGCTATATACTTGAATATGTATATATGGTACACTTACAATCTTTCTCGTTTCGATGGAAATTATGTATGTAGAGGCAGCATTCAGGGCGTCATGTGCACATGTACGAACTCTGGCCGCCAAGTCTAACCACATATAGGGAATGATGCGTGGGATCCTGAGCAAATCAGAACATGTGCAGTAAACTGTGTGGTACAAGTGTAAATGCTTCAAGTCACCCCACCATGCCAACGGCAAAGTTGATTCGTATAATAGAAAATGCGACAGTTGCAGTCTTTTAAGACTTCAGGATTTCAAAGGGCCATGTAGTGACGGGTCGATACATCAGTTTGATACTTTCTAAGATCAAGTCGGCATCTAATCCCTATAGTAACCAGTAAACAAATTATCGCGTCACATACAAGCGTTATGTTATTAAGAAATAAACAGCTAAAAGATCGATATATTTCGTTTTTAGGGCAATCTCAAGGAAAGAGGAAGGCTATTTTACGATGTGAAGTATCCATTTTAGTTTTCTAGAGGCGAGATATGATGGACAAACAATTTACGTGGTGACACTTACTTGGCATCACTGATGTGCTAAACAACAGCAAAAATGTATTTTCATGTGGATAGTTGAGTAGAAATCCATCAGGGTTGGAAGAATGTGGTACGTCATTATTCTTGACCCGTGTCCATAGCATGCTGAGGTGAGTACATGTGGTTTTATCCCGAGTAAGTCAAACCATGATATCAGCTTCCTATTTTACCATCTATCTAATTATCTTGAAGGGCAATTACACATATTATAAGATTGCGCTGATGATGTTTCAATTAACAATAGCTGCCCACCCACGTGCACATTGCAACGAAAGTGGTAAACGACATATATAACTACATATCTGTACATAAACCGTATATAATTAACATTCCCCTTGCTGTACGACATGAATGTGTATTAGGTTACCTTCTCCAATCCCGCAAGGGCAATTATATCACGCCATTGCTGAAAAATCTGTTAAGTTCCATCTTTTTAAAAGCAAAAGAAACTACTGGGCCATAATGGCATAACCAACGTCATTATGTCACACTGAAGCAAATTGTTGGCCACGTCACATTATGCCAGTTAACATCGTTTAAGTACTACTCTTCTCACAAATTGTGTGCGCCTCTGTATAGAAATTAGCTTGAGTTGGGCGGGCAAACACATGTTAAGCTCTCAAAGTAAACTTCTTTTCACGAACTAATTAGATCCGTGTGTTGAAGATATTATGTGTTGAGTCAGTTTTGAGCCAATATGAGAGGATTTAGGGAGCGTTTTCAAACTCTCTTGATAGCGACCGCAAAGTTTTTTTTCTGGAAACTATATGGTGAAACCCTGCTATGCTAGTGGTTTACTGAACAATTATAATTTGAGGAAATATTGCGAAAGAAAACTAGGACTTTAGGTTGTGATGGATTAAGTAAATTGGTATACCATAACCTTCCTTGAACAAAACAAACTACATGTAATCATTGCTGGAGAGTTGTTTCAATCAGTAAGGGCCTTATTTTGTAACATTTAGCATGTATTCATGAAAATACGTTTCCTCAAATGTTTTCCTATCGTTCTGAAAATATTCCTGAGAACACAGAAACGTATACGTATTGAATGAAAACATTTCTTATCAACAATTTGAGCCGCCCTTTAGAGCATTGGTTGTATTGTGTAAATACATCATCTATTTTGTGGATATAAACCCTTGATGTTGAGCAATTTCAATTTCAAACTCTCTTGAAATGCTGCTTATCCGGCTTTCTTTGGCAACATATTTTTTATATATTTCTGCAAACGTCTATGCAAGAACTCAGTGGAGTGTTAATGGAATACAAATCCATGTGGAAATTTCGCAGTTTCGAAGTAAGCAAAGGGCTGTCACTCACTCACTCACTAGGTCGTTTTTATCGCTCAGTTGCCTTTTCTGGAATACCTTTGATTACAATGGAATTCACTCTGATTTGTTTTAAGCTAATTCAGTTTCTTGTTATGATGTTTTGCCTCTTCCAAAGTGTAACCAAAAAGCAATGAGAGTTGACGTGAACAATTTTGTTTCATAACACTAAGAATGACAAAAACCTAATCCAAAAGACTGTATGATGAGAGGGCTAACGTCATCTTCACAAAGTACTGTGACCAAGTGTCCCAGTCCACCCAGCTGTAAATAGGTACCTCGTAAGGATAGGAAAGCCGTAATAACTTAGTGCGCCTATTGGCTGCAAGAGTTGTGTGATCCCCAGGATGTTGAGATTGATAATATGATGTGTCGTTGAGATTGGCATCCAATGATCGAGGGAAAAACCGTTGCAGTTACGTGGATATGTGCGGTATATTACTATCCTATGATAATGCATCATTTCTACAGATCAAGCCGTTGGTGTCGACATTCCAGTAAATCTGTGTACGTCGCCTATACAATGAACGTCATCACACACACTTATCTTCACCACCCGGTGCATCACGTCGCCTATTGCGACAGTACAGATTTCTTGGAAACACAAAATCTCGACGAGGTCCTGTTTCCTACTTGTATCAACTGGGCATCGACAAATATTTTTGCATGCTTTTAATCAATTTGTTCAAGTGATTCGATGAAATACCCCAAGTAATGTCTATATAATTACAATGTAGATCTGGCTACTCGATCATGTCTTTTACTAGGCGCAGGTGCGTTGCAACTGACACGATAGATAGAATCTGATTGGTTTGTACGAGGGACCCATAGGGAATGGAACTAAAAATGACTATTGGTGGCACTGTAATTTGGCCACGACATTCCAGCCCAGCCCGGCAAGAGCGGAAACTCTTAACACAATGATACATGACCGACGACATTGCATAATTACACTCATCTGGAACGTCAACCATACTCCATACAGGCACACAAGCACAAACGTGTGTCAAACACCTGCATACATGCCTCCTTTTACAAACACTCTTTTAATAAATATAGTGCATCCGTATTTTCTAGATTGCAACTACACTCACATACCGATAATGTTGCTATTTAATCAATCAGGTAAATGCAATACAATTTACTCGTGTATGTTACCTATATCAGGTTTTGGGCGCGTCAGCTTTTTGCAATTTCACCTGTCCATTTGTGGACTGTTACACAAGCTACATTTTATCATCAACCAGAACACCAAATTCCGTTCACCTGGCTGGTCAATCATTATGAATGGATGGGGGAAGTCTGACCGAAAAAGGACCTGTGGCATGGTGGCAAAATAACTTAACATTAGCTGGAGCAGCGTATGTATAGACATCCAGCTGTCCGTCCTGTCTGCTTTCTGCCAAACCCAGAAGAAAAACATCCTTCTACACAACTGATGAATCTTGATCTGCAACCGGTAGAAAAGGGAAGAGACATTTGGCTCCGGAGAAACCACAGTGTTTTCATCGTGTATTTGAATTCGGTTTCCTGTGTGCATTAGGATTTCACTGAGACAATTTGCTTTAGTCGGAACTGACTCATGGCAACGTTTGAATTTTTCTTTTTCCGCCATTTAAAAATATATAACATACAGATATATGAGAAAGAAATATGTCCTGAATTGAAGTTGTTTTAGATATAGACGTTGTTCGATTAACAGTTTATGCAAAAGTATCCACAGAGACACAGCTGTAAAAATTCTCATTTTGTCTTTCGAATATAACTGTTTCTAAAGACACTTAATTAAATCGAATACAATGTTTCCGATCCCACAAATTGAGCTTCACTTTGCTATGAAAGTACACGATCTTCAATCATTAATTGTATTATGCAACTAAAAATCTATCAATTGAAAGAAAGTGTTGATTTTTAGCTAGTTCCACTACAAATTGAATAGATGTGCTGCTGCACCGAAATGAATTGGAAGATAGCTCAGCTTGAAATCGCATTTGCTTCCGAATTCTTTCCATCATGTCTCCAGTTTACACCATACGAATTGATGAAATGCATGAAACGAGACTACGAAAGATAACTGTACATTTTTGCATTTTAAACTTTGACGTCTGAATGAAAATTGGATGTCCGCTGCCACTCCATGTCCTGACTCATTCTAAGTGTTCCAATAGGATATGTTTACATAAACAGATGAGCTGCACTTGCAAGCGTTTGTGATGCTGCCTAATTTCATCATTGTTTAATAGTGATTCATATGAATACGGGATCAGAATAAAGATATAGATTGTCGAGGCAATACATTTGAGAAAGTTGAAACATCGGTTTCCTGCTGCTACATTTGCGCCTGTCCATGATGCAAGATGGTGTAAAATGTTCATCCAGTTATAGATACTGAGAATCATGTAACGTCACTATCAACAATCAATCAGATAGAATATTCCTATACAGCATTTCTGAGGACACATCCTTTAGAATTTGCCTTGCGTCTCTGGGATAAGTCAAATAATTCAGTCTAGCTTAAAGCTCAAAGAGATAATAGCCCCGTCTCTGTTCTTTTACCTGAAGTGTCTATAGTTCCCAAAATTTAATCATTAATGAAGGCAGGAAGGATCACAGAAAGGACCTGTCGTTAGATGAAATCACTGACCAATAACTAGCATCCTGTGTGCAGAGAGCTCGCAGTTCATCATAATTGACTTGTGCGCAAACCCACACCACAACCATCTTTGTGCACAATAGATAAGCCCTTGATCTTCAAGCTCTGGCGAATGCAAGATGCTCTTGCTTCCGGACATACCTCGTTGTCAGTTTCCTGTCTGTTTGCGATCGCCACAATCTCAATGATAATTTGTTCCTATAGAAACTAGCTACTGGCAACTTGTGGTCATTACGGCTTTCGCCTTAAGTTTCAGCTGGAATATTGCTGAGTGCGGCGTGAAACAACAAACAAACAGAAAGTTACTTCGTTAACTGTATGTTGAACGCCCGTGTGTTACTGTAAGGAGAGGGAGAGACACCCATTTCACATTGACTCATTGTAACATTATCTGCCATTACATGATGATTGGAAATACAATGAACGATACAGTGCAGCTCAATACAGCGGTTCCATATTTGTTCTCGTATTAAGGCACCATTAAGACGAAAGGCCAACAAGTAAATACAATATCGCCATACATTTACTTGTTATGCTATCAATAAAGAAACCGTACATGAACTTCCCTGTTCGCATTATGTTTACGACGGAAATCAGTCAACAATGAGGAATGAGATTCTCGCTGAACTTTGAGAAAAAGGTTAACCTTAAAACCGTTCCAAATGACACTAAGAAGATATAACAGCGGATCACATTTAAATGTGAAAGGTGTTAATGGTGTGGTGAACATAGTCTGAATTAGGGGCTACAACACTGGCTATAATTAACGTATGTCGGCATCTGCCAACGAAGGTCATGTAACAGGTTCACCAGTAAGATTTAAGATAGACGTGATAAACTTAAACCAGGTACTGAAGTGCATTCAGTAAGCCACCTTTACGAGAGATCATACTTATGACAAACTGACTGGTGAAATGAACTGTTTTGGGTGTTTTGTTTGTCATGGACACTTGCTGTATATGGTAACTGTAATGCGTACAACGAGCAAAACTTCATTTAACTTTATTATAAAAATAGTTTACTGAATTTGCATGACCAATTGTAGTTGTTTACTGATACTATTACATCATATTAATTAACTTTTATTTCTGAAATTTTGATCTCAAAAGATATGTGACAACGCGTGTATCTTTGGAGAACAGTGCACGTTCACGTCTGTTTATGAAGCGAGAAGTTCCGTTACAATATCAATACCAGTTCCTTTTGTGAAAATGTCGACTTACATCCACTGATCGAAGAGTTGTACAGAGTCCCGGATGACGACACCCCAATAAAAGGTCAACGTCACAACAACTGGCTCAAGACTTCGTCAACGTGGAATCGCGTCCGGGTCTTCTATAACGAGCGAACGCTTTATGCACTAGGCTACACCACCGGCCCGCCCACTTGAGCGTTAGTCGGGGAGAAAATAAAACGCTACGTAACGAAATATTTTCTTAAATGTTCTTATGAACCAAACAACATTGTACTTATGCATGTGTATGAAAAGATTATCACACAAATATGGCCATGGATTTCCGGTTTTGCTTATCCAGGACAAAATTACGCAGTTCAAGCAGTGATGCTGACTGAAGTAAGAAAACATCTGCAATATTAGTTTCATAAGGCACATGTGTCATGAGCCACTGGACAATCAACACAGTCAGCTAGCTCTAATTGGGGAATCACTCAAATGAATATTTTGTATAGCAACATGCATTATTTATAACTGAATCTACATGTATATCAGTCATTTAATACTTCATGATTCCATTGGGCATAGGTTTGAATAAATTGCCGTGCGTTCAAATCCCGTTTCCGTTGAGAACATTGTCCATGTCCTTTGAGCAGAAAGACATTCTTCCAGTTAATTTGTTATAGGTCATGAGTGACTGTGTGAGTTTGTTTACGTTCCACGTTTAGCAATATTCCAATAATATCACGGCAGGGGATACCAGGGTGAGTGAGTGAGTTTAGTTTTACGCCAAAAAGGGCGTATTCGCATTAAAATATAACAAAACACTTTTTCGACAACACACCATCCTACATGTAATATCCATGCTCCATGTGCTAATGTTGATACTCAAACATTAGT
>VKKT01000704.1:66127-76144 GCA_008038995.1 Haliotis laevigata
TGCAACGGGAAATTTGTAATCTGTGGCCGGAACAAGTGTGCGTCTCAAGTCTCATACACAACCATATCTCTAATCTATGGCAACGACCAATAACGTGCCTCTAACCTGTGATTCTAGACAATGGCGTGTCTCTCACAGGTACCTTCAGGTGGTACCTCGTCTCCGCTCTCTATCTAAAAAAATAGGTTGTCTCTAACCTTTGACATCGTGACGTGTGGCAAGCATTATGCAAATGATGAGAAATAATAATATATAATGAGACATTTGAACATTTTGTTCGATAAATTATCGAGGGAAAAAAACAGCATGTATATAAAAACTGGATTTGCTTAAAATGATACTTTAAATAAGTCATGAAAACTTTCTCCGGGCTGAAAAAGGTCGCCAAAACACTGTAAAGGTAAAGTACGAGAACACAGCTATGATAACCGTACGGAATGCATCACCGTCGAACAAATATCCTTGTTTGTGTCAATCTTGGCCACCAGCAACTAGTAAGTATTCTTTGGTTTGTCCTTCAGTTTGTACCGCCTCCGTGGTGTAGTGGTTAGAGCGTCCGCCTGGAGAGCGGATGGTCGCGGGTTCGATCCCCGACTGCGTCATACCAAAAGACAGTTAAAATATGGTACTTGTTGGTCCCTGCCTGGCGCTCGGCATTAATGGATACAACAAGGACTGGTCGGCTCGGAGTCAGTATAATGTGTCTGAGTGGGGTATTCATGTGACTGTGGCATGGTATCTCAGTGGGCTAGTACTATAAAACCAGCTTAAGTCTGGGCTAGTACAAGCAGCCGCACATACACATATGAGCGATATATTCTCAAGCACGACATTAAACCCAATTTTACCTCAACTTCAGTTTGTAGAAAAAGCACACCGTTGACAGGTCACGTTAACAACCAGGATTCGACTCCATACAGCTTACACATATTGGATTTCGGGAAGCAACATACAGTCATGAACTGTTCCTTGAGCTGACGCAAGCCTGTTGCGTTTCTTACCTGATATGTAGCACGTTGTTGACTGGTCGGGTTCAAAACCAGGCTCCACACAGCGTATGGTTCCTGGAATCAGCATACAGCAATTCTTCTGGAGCTGAAGCTAGTCTGTGGGGTATCTGACCCAGTATAAATCTTTCGTTCAACATAAAAAAGCACTCAACTACCTCGATAAAACAATTTTATTGCTGCGAATAAGACACGTGGATTTTGAAGCTTTTGACAAATTTGCACTAAACATTTTCACAAACTCGAGAATCACTATTCTCCTGAACTCCTATCATATGATAGTTTACAACGCTATTTCAGTTTTGACGTGAGATGTAATAAATGCATCCCCTGAAAAATCAGTGTGGGAAGATGTGTTAATAGCCGTCGTCTTATAACACGTCGTTGAGATGAAACAACTTCTTCATCACATCCTTCTCAAGACGTGACTGATCTCTTTTCTTCATAATCTGATAAAAAGACGTTTCCGTAATAGTTCAAACATGCAATAGTACAGTCCAATATCATCAATTCTGTCACCTGATCCAACATACTCCAATATCACAGTCCAATCATCCGTATAATATGGCTCACTCACAAACGTCAGTCAATATGACTATTTACCGACCAGATGACCTGTTTGATATACCCTCGACCAACTGACCAGTGTCCATAAGTGGGGCAAATTAACCCTCATCTGAGGCGATTTCCTTTGGTGTATGGTTTCAATTCAAACGCCGTATGCCATTACATGACGTCAAGACTAAATATACTTGGGATGTCAAGACCTTTTTTGGATAAGCTGTAATTGAAATATGAGCCCTGTAGTTTCCGTCAATATTGCTTTGTTTAATAGAACGTAAGCGGTCTTCAGCATACTTTGGTCATCAGGCTTCTTCTCATTGTGGAACGTTTGGCGACGCTTGGTTGGTGATGATATCGATAACATCTACTATGTATTCAATTAATATATTCCGCTGAATGTGACAAAATGATAATTAACACCATACCCTGTTATAGGTCCATATGATATATGTTATTATCAAAATATCAATCTAGATTTGTCTGCTAATAAGAAGTGTTTAATAGCACTAAGTTCTACGTTCTTGCACTGTTAGCCACGTAGTGTCTGGATATTTGTCAAAATTAGTCCATATGTAACTTGAAAAAAACATTGAACAAACTTATCAGTTTGCTTAAATCAACTTTCTAAGAAGATTTTCTTCATACTGAATAGAAAAGATGTTAACTTAGACCACTTAAATGTAAGAACCATAATGCTCATGGCATCTAGACTTTGACTACGGCCAGTAGCGTGTCTCTAACCTGTTACTCTCATTTGCTTCATGTAAAGTTCGCACAATAACGTTTCTCTAACCTGTGGCGCTGATCAATGCATCCCTGTATTCCTGCGGGTAATAGTGAGTCTCAAAACTGCTCGTCTAAACAACAGCATATTTATAACAAATGACTCTGGACAAAAGAAGACGTCTTACTTTTGCCTTTGGCAAATATCATGTTTCTAATCACTGGAGCTCTTCAACAGCATATTTTGTTACTGGTGCGCCATAAAAAAGCTGAGCCTTACCTGTGGCGGAACAGTTACTTTCTGCTTACAAGACCTCAAACAATGGTGTATCTCTAATCTGTGGCATCAAAGAGCATGTGCCTCTGATTACAATACGTGAGTCCGGAATAGCTTGTCTCAGATATGTGGCTTCAGACATTTTATGTGTCTATAATCTGTAACGCTGCATAACAGATCTGTGACATCTGTCAGTGGTGTCTGAAATTTGTCTCCGGACAATGGCGTAGCTATTATCTCAATAATTTCGTTCCAATCAGCTGAGACAAAAGAGTTCTCTAACCTGTTTCTCCGCATAGCACCGTGTCTCCAACTCCGAAAAATAGCGTGTCTATGGCGCGTGGTGCTGGCCAATAGCTTGTCTCAAACATGTAACCCCGGACAATAGTTTGTCTATGATCAGTGGCGCTGGCCAATAGCTTGTCTCAAACATGTGACCCCGGACAATAGTGTCTCTATAATGAGTGGTGCTGGACGATAGCTTGTCTCAAACATGTAGCCATTGACAATAGTGTGTCTATGATGAGTGGTGGTGGACAATAGCCTGTCTCAAACATGTAACCCCAGACAACAGTGTGTCTATGGTGCGTGGCGCTGGCCAACCAATAATGTCAGATATACCAGACAAGGCAGCTTCTAAAAGACCATAGAAATAGTTCCTTGCAGACCAGAGACATTGTTCCCGACAGACCAGGAATCAGCCTCTTGCAGTTAGAAAAACACCTGTTTGTTGACCAGTTGGGCAGCTCCTTGAAGACCAGAAATACAACTCTTGCAGACCAGTACAAGACCAAAGACTAGTCTAGACCAAAGAGACATCTCCATGCCCACCACAAACGTTTTATTGAAGACAATGGAAAGAGCGGCTTGCAGGCCAAAGAAACCGTTCCTGATACATCCAGAAACAGCCCTGCAAACCAGAAAGAGCTGTTTCTGTAACTGCAAAAGGCTGATTCCTGGTCTGTCGGGAATAATGTCTCTGGTCTGCAAGGAACTATTTCCATGGTCTTTTAGAAGCCGCGTTTCTGATATGTCTGGCATTAGTGGTTGTGCGTTTGAATCCCAGATTCTCTGACTTGCAGCTGCTGATCTATCAGAAACAACACTGATGGTAGGTTGAGGGACGACTAAATCGGTAGAAGCTTTGTAGTATAATTGATTTTAGCTATCCTCGACAGACCCGTAAAGATCTGGGTAAGAATTGGTCTTCAGTAACCCGTGTTTGTCGTAAGATTCGACTAACGATTGGGTGGTCAGGGTCGCCGACTTGGTTGACACATGTCATCGTATCCCAATTGCTTAGATCATGATGTTGATCACTGGATTGTCTGGTCCAGACTCGATTCTTTTCAGCCCGTCACCATATAGCTGAAATATTTCTGAGAGCGGCGTAAAACAACAAACTAACCAACTATCCTCGTCGGGTTGATTAAATGCGATAAATCTTCCTGAAACACCATTTAAATCAGTCACCTGCGGTTACCATTCATTTGTGACTTTTAATGTAACGGTTCTTTCACGTTAAATGTCTAATCGCCCTAATTCTGGTTAATACATTTTCAATATGCAAAAGTACCCATGTCTTCTGGGCTTCACGTGTTAACCTGTGCATTCCGGCAATAAACATACTTTAAAAATCGTAAAATATCTAGACGTCCTTCAAACTTTAATTGGATTCTTGCAGACCAACTTTCCAGACTTTTCAAAAGCGATATATTTTTTCATTAGGTTAACAATATAAATAGGGCAGCAGAGTTAATGGTCATAAATGCCACGTTTAGTATGGTAACGACCAGGTAATCACTAACACGATGCGTCATTAATACATGAATAAAACATAATGACAATGAATAAAACATCGACAAATATTTAAGGGGGATAAGAACAGGTTTCAGGATTCTTGGATAATACAGTAGACATATAATTCTATCTTGCCATGTCTGTAAATGCATTTCGAAATAGGTCTTATTGATTAGATACAGAATTATGCAGAATTGTTTTAATTGATTGAGTTTAGTTTTACGCCGCTTTTAGCAATAAATAGCAATAATCTGAGAATTATGAAAACATATTGGGTGTGTCCATGTGAACTAGCAGCAGGTCTTGGCTGGGTTAGGCGTTCAAACGATTGAGAATATTGTCATGCGGAAAGTAAGTGAGTGATAATTGTTTTACGCCTCTTTTAGCAATACTCCAGCTACATCACGACGGGGGACACCAGCCATGGGCTCCATACATTGTACCCATGTGGGGAGTCGAACCCGGATCTTCGGCGCGACGAGCGAACACCTTAACCACTAGGCTACCCCACCGTCCCTATTGTTTTAGTGAAGTCCTTCAATTGCATAATATTCACAAATATATTGGTTTCTATCATTAATTATATTAAAACATATATCTAATTCCTCAAAGACTGCTTGAAAGGTTATTAAGATGATCCTGAATGCTTAACATCTATTTTGCTGGCAACGTTTTGTATTCCCTTATATCAATACCATTGTTGTCTCAGGTTTAAAGGGGGGATTTATTTAATTGCTTGCTCACCTCTTTTCTATTAAGTGCCCTCGTACCCAAAGTAGGGGCGGTGGGGTAGCCTAGTGGTTAAAGCATTCGCTCGTCACGCTGAAGACAAGGGTTCGATTCCCCATATGGGTACAATGTGTGAAGCCTATTTCTGGTTGTCCCCCGCTGGGATATTGCTGGAATATTGCTAAAAGCAGTGTAAAACCAAACTCACTCACTCACTCACTCGTACCTGAAGGCATAGACAGATGCAAGGGGTGACATGGTATACATCGGTGCTAGTAGAACCGCGGTATTTTGCCTTCGGTTCTGTATACCGTAATGCAATCCAAATATTCGGTATTTCCGGTTTCATTTGATTAACCTTTTAAATTCTTTTCTAAAATGTCTAGAAATCGAATCATTTTGTCAAATATGCATTTTTTCTCGACCGCCGCTATTTTCTCGGAAGTAAGTTCTCATATACCAAACCGAAAGGGACCGAACCGAAGGCCTTGTGTCGCAATACGTACCCTACCGTGGTAAGAGCGTACCATTTCACCCCTACCAGATGCTCATGATATTAACCCGTGGCTATTCTCGTCACGCGGTGACAAGCAACAAACAACCGTATGTCGCCTAACGCGGCAGGTTTCGGATAGGATCTTAGTTTTCGGTTTAAAATCCACTGAGATGTCGATTATTTTATTGGTCTTTTACCGTCCCTGAAATAATACAAATAAAATTATTTTTTAAAGACCCTTGTGCCAGCGTTGCCTTCAATGCTAATAGCAATTATATGGAGTATAGCTTTGAAATGTATCGTGAGCAGCGTCTAATAGAAAGAGTGGCTGTTCACATTGTCTGCCTAAACAACAACGCTTTTTGCTTACAATAATATTACAGGAGTAACCGATAGCTCAGAACCAATTCGGGTACTGTTAGCGAATGGAGATACGCAACATGCCTATGGATAATACAAAATGGTTTACTCAGTATATTTCCAAAATTTCAAAGAACACAACACCATCTTTAAATGTTTTTTTGTTTTGAGGGCTTTCATCCAAGAGGACAAAGTTCTGATTAGGGCAAATAAGCGTTTGAACTTCGTTTGTCGTTTATCGACCTTTAACAACGATTAAGAATGCATTCAGTATAACCATTGAAGGAATCTAGTTTGCCAAGTGACCTTACCCCACATCCATATAAGGTATCAGTTCACCACGTGACTTAAATCACACTCACAAAGAGGCAAATAGAAGAAACTACATATGCTTCGTCAGTAGCCTACATCCCGCCCCTACAAGTTCTGGAGTGATCTTGTACCTCTGCTAGCCCTCAAACATCGTTCCTCCCACACTTAGTGACACAGTCAGTGTTAATGCCACTATGTAGGTGGACAGTGATGTCGAAATTGTGAATTAGTTAGCTGAATAAGCAACTTGAAGGTTAAACATATTCAGAAACACACACTTCTTTCTGATTCAATGCGTCATTAGCTTCAAACACATATAGGGACGACTAGAACAAGAGACAAATATTTACCATTCGGTCAGAACTTCTTGTCTGTGGGCAGAACTATTGAACACCCTGGTTGACATTCTCGAGGCCTTTGAGAAGAGACGAACCTTTATATTTTTTCACATGTGTTCTAAACATGTATTTAATCTGTCCAGCAAACTATGGAACGCCCTTAGGGACATTGTCAAGGTCTCTCAGACAAGACGAACCTATATTTTTTCACATGTGTTCTAAACATGCACTTAAACTGTCCAGCAAACAATACATTGTAATAAGTGTGGGGCAAATCATTTTTCAATGATTATCTGAAACAAATTGTATTCTATACACAAAACTCACAGAACTGCCAAATGGTCAGTCGGGAATCACTCCCATACCATGTGTATCACTCCCATACCATGTGTGGGGGTGGGAGTGTGGTTTCTTGCCGAATTCAGCATTATTCAACCAAAATCACTGCAACCTTGTCAGAGACTTTTAATTAACGCCTATGTGACAGCTATCTGTAAATAATTAAGTCTGGACCTGATAATCCAGTGATTGTCATGAGCAACTATAACAGGCAGTTTGGATACGACGCCATGTTCCAACCAAGTTAGCAAGCCTGGCTACCTGATCCCGTATGTGCATACAAAGTAATTCTTGCATGTGGAACAAGTCCTGCATTTTGGACAAATTAGACATATGCACACAAATGTCACGACACCGAGGTTATGCATGCATACAAGACAAATCATGTACACAATGTAAGTCATGAATACGAGGGAATGGATGCATTTCAAGTCAGTTCATGCATACACGATAAATTAGACACAACAAATCATGAATAGAAGGCAAGTCATACATATATGTCTATGTGCGCATACAAGGGCAATTTGTCAATCAATCTTTATTTCATACTGAAAGGCCACATGCTTGAAGTACAATACAATTATGTATGTGCGGGTGGTAGTACATTCTTTCTAAGAATAAAAACTTTATGAATATTTATTGACAATCTTTCTAAATGGGTTTTACTGGAATTATTCATCAATGATATAAACGTATGAGTATCCATTTCTTAACGATATGTATGGGCAAACACATAAAAAAATTTAAATTCATCTTCGACATCATTTAAGGTGCACATTTGACAGATTCTATTTTCTTTTTTAATTCCTTGGTATCTCCAAGTTTCATGTAAAACGTGCGGAGCAGCGGAATCTCGCCAATGAAGATTTATAATTCCTTATGGTCAAACTTGAACGATAATGTTCTGTATATATGGAATCTTGTACAAGTCATGCCTTTGGGAAGAACTTTATCCAAGGCAATGCCTGCATCTTAGACAAGCAATCCATATCAGAGTAATCGTTGACACAAGACCGCGACTCAGGCAAGCTCAATCGCGGCAAAAGTACATTACACACAAATGAGACTTTTGCACTTTCCCAAAGTTTGTTCTCGTAGAGAAATGCACTCATCGCATGCGTCGCACCGACAACATTATAGGTTTAATGCATAACCCAATCCAAACGGCACCTATCATCATTATCATGTGACAAATTAACCATGACCTAATCAATTTAATACCAAAGTAAATCTATTCAACAACGTCTAGCCATCAGATGACAAATCGTAAACGAAAATGATTAATTGCATATTCACTACCTCTTTATCTGTTTCCTCAGCTGCAATAGATTACGTTGAATCTGAAATTAACACTCATAGACGACATTAAACACACAGCTATCGCATATCGGCATCGACGGCTGATAAAGGCGACAAATTTACTCTAATAATCTACGGTAATTGCAGTATCACTATCGGCGAACGACCCTTATTTACCGAGAAGCCGTTCCTGAGATTGATCAGATATTGGTAATATGGTTTGATTTATTATTATTGTATAATGGAATTGTAATCACTCACTGCATCAATGGCAAGTCCAAAACACGGAGTGGTCAAGAAGCGGCCATTACTGACCAAAGTTCCGGGGCTATATAATAGAGGTATGAAATCGATAGGTAATATTGTGCTTGTGGGAATCATGTACGGACCGATCTTGGTTACGATACGTCAAAATGAAGGTTTTCTTCCTCGTCTGGAATCAATCAAGGGAGATTCTGATGCCAGTTGCCCATTATCTTCAGATAGTCCCGTTACAATCCATTAGCAGACTATATAAACATGCGCAGTTGTACATTTATGGTATATCTTACTGTTATTATTCTTATCATTGCAGATGGGAGAAGCCTTATATTCCACTCGGAAGCTCTTCGCTTTATCCCCAAGCTGTCTCTTCAGCCCATCAATTAATGATGACCGAGAACACGAACCCTTTGGCCGCTACTGTGTCCATATACTGTCAGTTATTATAAATATAGCGTCAAACAAAGTCATACATCGGTGTACATTTATTACACATAAGACTATTCCCGTAAGAGGCCATTAGGATCGCATGGTCAGGAACTAAAAGAATATTGATGAGGCGTGGTGTGACCTGAACAGCATCTCTGTAAGATGTCTTCACCTGTGAAGATCCAGGTTAAAACTAATTTTCAGCTACCAAAGCTTGAGTAACAGGCTCGGGCGTTCAGGCTAGCTGATTGTTTGGCACGTGATATCCTATCCCAAATGGGTAGATCGATGCTCATGCTGTTGATCACTGGATTATCTTGTCCGCATTCGATTATGTACAGATCGCCGCCATACAGCTGGAATATTGTTGTTTTGTTTCTATGTTTGTTGTTCCAGCTGTATGGGTTTTGTTGCTTTCATTCAACACATCAATGGGCACCTTTCCCAAAATGACCAGATTTCTGCATCTTCAGCCTTTGGCATCAACATGTCACATTTGAGGTACAAGCTGGCATGCTCTTTCCACATAGATTTCTAAAAGCGTCATGTCAACCTGTTGATCGGGGTTATAATCACATTATTATAGACCTTATTAAGCTTTCAAACATTATTTCTTGAAGACGTGATATACATTTTCAAATGTGGCAGTGACATTGAAAAAAATGATGTCCAATGCAGTTTCCTATTTTGACAAGAAATAATTATTCGATGCTAGTGTATGAGATGGAACTTACGTTTGCAGTGTTTGTGACGTCACGTATCACATGCGAAGTACGAGCGGTGAAGAATGTCATGTGCAATAGTAAAAGTAAGAATATAAGAATACTAAGTATTGGTCATCAGTAACCCATGCTTGTCGTAAGAGGCGACTAACGGGATCGGGTGGTCAGACTCGCTGACTTGGTTGACACATGGCATCGTATGCCATTTGCGTAGATCGATGCTCATGCTGTTGATCACTGGATTGTCTGATCCAGACTCAATTATTTACAAATCGCCGCCATATAGCTGAAGTATTGCTGATTGCGGCGTTAACCAACCAACTAACCAACCAACCAACCAACCAACCAACCAACCAACCAA
>VKKT01000704.1:145656-156075 GCA_008038995.1 Haliotis laevigata
GTGCCCATGTGGGGAATCGAACCCGGGTCTTCGGCGTGACGAGCCAACACGTTAACCACTAGGCTACCCCACCGCCCCCACACATCTAAAAGGCATAAAATATGAAAAGAATTAAGATAAAGTTTTCAATTTCAGTAACTGAAGAAATCTAGACATGTCTATCATTCTTGACAAGGGTCGGGTTCCTTTGTAAATATGATTTCTAATGTCTGTAAGACAGACAAGTGATGGACACGAAGAGTTGCTTATATATGATATCCCAAAAATACAGTCAAATGTAGTGTGGCGAGTTGATGACATGACGTCGACGCCACAGAGAATGATCACCTGAACCAAGGGATCTGCACAATCCAGAAGGATGGTAACATCAACAGGGGGCTGATGGTTGGTTGGTAGGTCACAATCGAAATGGTACATTGGCACATCCGTGAGGAGTATGAACCCCACGTGCTCTCCGTCACATCTAAGCCCCCCACGTGGCAGAATAAAGAAAATGGATGCTTCGGCCTTACATAGAACGCCTACTGTCCTAAAACAATGTCTTCAAGATGAATATATCTAAAGTGGGTTGAGCAATAAGATAGAGGTAATTGAAGCAACACAAATCCAGAGGTAGTTGTTGTATTGATCAAGACGTTTCCCGGATCACACGTGGATTGTTAAAGAGCAATTTTTCCAATTAGGTAGATAGTCAAATTGTACTTTAAAGTCCGTTCCTGACGTCATTACACTTTTATAATGACCCAGGGGTGTAACGTGTCTCTCTTAAAGACACCAAAACATATATTTTACGAAAGATTTTCCCCATTTCCCTCTCACCTCAGTTCTAGCTCCAGCAGCCAAAACTCGTCTACTTTTTGGGGGACTATATATTGGTGTAACCAAAATGATATCAATTCAAATTCCTAATTTGTGTTCATCTCTCTTAGCCACACTTCATGGTGAAGACGTTCTCTGAAAGTATTGGATGTATATAAAGAGACATCGAATCTCAAAGAGCGGACAAGAGGATTAGAATGAACTGCTTGAGCTAAGAAGGGGAAAACTGGGGTAAACGTTTACAAACTATACACTCTGGGGCTGTAAGACAGACAAGAGGGAAGCGTAATGACGTCAGTAACCTATTCTGAAGTACACTTTGACTACCTCACGTATTGGTAAACGTGTTTATTAACCATCCACGTGTGATATGGGGAACGTCTTGGTCAGTACACCTACCTTGGTTTTGTACGGCTTCATTTTGTGTATTGATCTTATCGCTGAACCAACTTCAGATAAAATCAGCTTGAAGACATTCGTTTTCGAAAGCAGGCGTTCCATGTACGACTGAAGAATCCGTTTCGTCGATCAGGCTCGCGAGGTGCTGAGGTGCGACAGAGTGCACGTGCATTTCATGTTTCAGGTGTTCGTCAATGCGACATATTGATTGTGGCCCTCAAACTAATCTTCAACTCCTGTTATTATTAGTTTCTGCACGGATTATGAAGATCCCCGGTCTTAAGAGGTTATTCTTGCCTGTTCAGCTATGCAGGATTCAGATGTGGATGTCATGGTGTAAGCTCATCATACTATTTGTTTGTTGTATAACACCGCTCTCAGTAATATTCTAGCTATATGATGGCGTTCTGTAAGTAATGTAGTCTGGACAAGACAGTCAAGTGAATGAAATCATGAACATCGATCTACGCAAAAGTTATCCCACGACATGCATCAACCAAATCAGTAATCCTGGCCACCAGATCCCCCTAGTCGCCTTTTACAACAATCTTCGGGTTGTTAAAGTGCAACTGTCCTCGTCATACTATCTCATGAGGGTTGCCTCCACACATGGATGCCACTTGCAGCAAATCTTGGTATCCCCTTTGTAATAAGACCAGAATTACGACATGAGAGTACCAGGCTGTCTCACAGACCCCAGGGGGTATGTAAACAAATGATAGTCCAGAGTCCTGAATGATTGTCAAGTCTAGATTGTCTCAGATCCTGAAAGTAACAAAAAATTATATGTGCTCCTTTTTGGACATTGTTTCCTTTTATTTGCAGATTTATTATTTTAAATAAAACAACTATATTTCTGGGTCTTAATGTGGGTCGATGTGATTGTACGCGAACAGGGTGGAGCACTGAAGAGAAAGTTGCACTGGCCGGTCATTTTTCATTTGGTTCCCTGTTTCTCAAAATACAGTTTCATTGAGTGGAACATTTTTCGATATAGAACAAGCAACTCTTCATTGGCATTCTGACACGAGAGATCATTCGTACACAGCTGTGTCTACATGACACGTCGGTTAAATCAACACCTCAGAGGTAAAGACTTAGTCAATTTGAATTCAATCTCTCAATAGTTTCGGCAACAGCCAGTTAATCTAGTCATAAATAATAAATGATGTTTGTTCAGATTGTAACTTACAACTGTTATATCAATATTGTGCCATTGTTCTAGAAGGTCTGTTGGGTTCAGATTTATCTATTTCCGGTAAATGACAAGCAACACAAACAACCACAAACTATACATTTACATGTAGGTGTCATCTGACAAAATTCTCGGGTCTTCAAACATTTACTGTACTTATCCGGAAATGAGAACGGCCCATATACTCCTGAAATAGAATATTATTACATATACAGAATAAGTGATAGTTTAAAATGGACAATAGTCTAATGATATCATTAAACATATTTCTATCGTTTAAATAAATATAACGATATAACGTATGAACTAATTAATTGCTGATTATATTAGTATGTGTTAAAAAGTGAAGTTTCCGATATTTCATTGCCTTCGGACTGATGTCCAAAACAGCCCTCTCTGTTGTGTAGTTTTCCAGTGTCTCCCAAAACGGCGAAGATCCATAGTCATACAAGGTTTCGTGCAAAGTATCGAATGGGAAAAACTTACTTAAGCATGCGAAAATATTATGGAACACACTCTTAGGATTTGCAAATGTCTTGAAAACAGTATTTATTCAGAGACCTCAAACAGAGCTCGATCCAAGTCAACTCCGACCCAGACAATGAACATGACGACCAGCTGACTAGGACCAGCTTACCTCCAGTGAACACCAGGTGTCATCGGTGACGGACAGTGATTTATGTGAACCTCCTGTGTATCTTTCAGTCCAGCGGAGACCAGACACATCTGATTGTGAGACTAAACCGTTATTTAAAACATTCCGATAACACAATCGGACTGAGTGGTCTCACTTGGGCTATCACGGATCCGATAAATCCTTTTCTGTCAACAATTAACATAATTCTTTTTCTCCTCCCCTGTTACTCAACCTGTTTACCTGCCTATCTGTCTGCCAATCACACTATGCGGTAATCTGTTTTCCAAATGTGCCCAACCGACCTTAACCGTCTGGCCTTCCTTATCCTGAAATCTGCATTTCTGTAGACATATATGTTTTCTGTGTTGCTCTCGTGACATTTTGCAATCTACGTTGCATTTGGCAGAACAGCCGTGTCGAATCTGTTAAGCCTGAAAATGGGATACTGTGCAGTAATGACAAGAAAAGGCCATGGGATCAGCGGGTATTTTTGCAGTTTACCTGATCGGGTCGAGTTGCTGCGTGGCAACTCCTCTAAGCTGCATCATTCTTTGTGCAGAGTTACCACTCTTAGTTGTACCAGGAACCAGAATTCGTTCTGTTTATGTTTCCAGCTTTTCGAAGGTTGTGCAAGACGTAACATCTTAGGTTTCATATAGTCTCCCCACCCCCATCCTAACTCCACCAATCATCAACCAGGTACTGACATGCAGAGACAAAACTGCAGCGCTTTATGTGAAAAGTGTCCTTAAACAAAACTCTCCTATTCTCTTGGTGAACGAACGCCCTCAAAGTTAGCAAAACCCGAAAAAACAGACAATGCAAGAATACAATCTGGTTGCGCATGTATGTGCCATTAGAAGTACGGCAATTGAATGTGCCCCAGCCACACAAGGGAACTTCAAGGAATGTGGGTGTCACTTATAACCTTATCACCAGAAAATATATAAATATGCACAAACGTTATACGTTTGATAGATGAATTTAATCGAAGCATGATTGATTTGGCTGAACAGCCGACGAAACACGGATCTAAAGATCTGAAACAGATGTATGATAATTCATCAGTCATATCACCATGGAAGAACCATCAGTTATTTGTTTTGTTTTCCTTCACCATGAAGCACCGGGGAACACTTTCCTGTACATGACAGTTTATTTCAAGGATCATTTTCAATTTTGTCTCCATTTCATAAACGTAGCTTAATACCACTTGTCCCATATAAAACGTTTGCCAATTAACTGGACTAATGTTTCAATAAACCCCCCTTCACAGCCAAGGAAAGCAACACGCACTTAAAGGTGATATTATTGTGTAAAGGCAAGGAGGTTGGAACCTTTTCCATCAAGAGAAATTACCCACAGTTAGGACTAACTGAACTGTATTCGCAGTTTCTCGTTAAATGTTACCAGAATGGTCGTGATCTTTCTTAAATGTGAAACGTTTCACCCCACTGGCGTCGTTTGAAACATTAAACTATTTGCTCATAATCTCTCACATTCATGGGTTTAATGACGCTTCCCAACAAGGTGCCATCATTCGTTGCCCTTTAATACATCTCGTTAACTCTTTCAAGGCTTACACATGTAATGATCTTCATCGCGTCCGTTCAATTTAGTCTCCAGCAATAAAATCGAGGTCTCGATTAATCAATTACAGCTGTTCGCTTTACTTTTTCAAACGTCCCAATATGTTGTTCCTGTATAACTTGATTTCTGTCTTCCCAGTAATCTAACCGCGGACGTTTCTCTTCTTGAATGATGACATGTTACTCAAAACGACCAGCATACACCATAATGCCCTTCAGAAAAGACCCGAATGTTTAATTTTCAGGAAACCGCAATTGAATAAGTGACAGTGCATTATGTAAAAAAAGTGAAATCAGAGAAGTCCTTAGTGTTACATTAAGCAACATCAAAGCTGGGATATTCATCACTATTCCAAGACCAATAAATGAGCATGTGAAAGAGCTGCTTCGTTGACCACAACCCGTTTCTTCCTCGTCATTAAGATGCTAGCACATGTTTGTCTGAAGATAGTGTTGTACGGTTCCAGATGAGATGTACCAAAATGACGTGTTCGCGATTATGAAATCGGAAATCAGAAATTCTTGGAAGCCCTCATCATTATTTTGGAAACATATCAAGCTGAAACCATTTCCTGTGATTGTTTATTTAGACTTGAATTTACCAATTCACCGTGCATACTTTCCGTTTTGAACGCTGATGCCAAAGCTTGTGAAGCTGTGATTTACTTGCCCTGGACTGTATTCCATAGAAACCGTTTATAAATATGATAACTTGACAGCGCTTGCATGACTATTATATTTGCTTGAGTCAAGCAGTTTGGGATAATCATTATTCATACCAGATAAGATAGTACAGTATATATTTTGGAACACTTGATATAATTGCATTCTTCTTACAACATGAATGTAGCAAAACGTGAATTCTCATCAATCTGATGATTTGAAATTCTTCAGATATGCACGAATATTAATTTTATCCATTTACACATGTCCGACAGTAACCTTGTCTAACGGCATCTTGCCTAATGAGGACTCAATGAGTTAGTGAGTGAATGGCACCTGAAATGGTATAGCTCGATGGACAACTTCTCGAAGAACGGGGGTCACGCCACTGTGCTACTTGGTTTAGGACAAACTGCACAATATTAACGGACGCCATCGAGCGATGCTCTAAACCTATAGTGCAAAATGTAATCAAAAGACCTAAATACATCACAAATACGTAAGACTTCCAGGTATCAGAACGAAACGCCACATACAAGGACGATCATGCAAGCACGTGTTAAGCAATTAAGGAAATACGTCTTTGATATTTACTCTTTATGGCAGGCATATGTAAAACTAAACCAATAAAATCTCGCAATTGTATTTTACACCTAAAAACTTTAATTCGTTTTGTGTGTCATCTCGTTTCGCATTGAAAATGGAAGTATTTTTCGTCAATATCTTCGTTCAGTTTGCAAATGTTTACTGACCATAATGCTATTATTTATCACTTCAAGGCACCAAACTAAAATTGTTTTGTACCTGTCAAAAAGAACCGTTGGAATGGGATCCCTTAAAATCATAGAACTTGTACATTATTGCAGCCGATTTGGATTATATTTTCTCTGTTAATTATTCAAAGAAAACATATCTATTTAGCACTTTTGTTGGCAAAATATTGCAAATTGAGCATTTCTCATTTAAATTGGGGCTTTTTTTGTCTCCGGGAATTGAAAATTGGATTTATCGGTCAATCGATTCTATACGCTTTAAAAATGTATCCCCTGAAGGTCCGTTTCGACAGTAATGCCGGACTGCTCTGCATGTTCAACCATGCTGGATTATGACCCAAACTGTTAATATGAAAAATAAAAACACTGCATTGAAATAATATGTCAGGAAAATAGTAAATGACAGACTGAAATGGGGATTGCGTTTGTGCAGGCAAGCGACATAATCCTGAGGTTTCTACACACTGTCATTGTCCAGGTTTATCATCGATTCATCATCCTACTGATAAACTTATTCCTTTAAATAAAGGTGGTATAATGTTGCATTTGTAGTAGGGAATCAAAGTATTTACGTGAAACTGAAGCGACTATATGACGCCTAAGACGGTACCTTTTGCACAACTTCGGGGAACAAGGCAACATACTCAGGACGAATTCTGGTTCCTGGTACGCTTAAGAGATATAGCACAATTCTTTGAGCTGTTTAGATGACGAGCTACTGGTGCCCCTATACAGACAGCTAAGACGTCGACCTGATGACGTAAACTGCAGATAAGATAATTCCAGGGACTTTTCTGTTCATACTGCACAGCATCCCATTTTCACGCTTAAGTGATTTGATACAGATGTTCTGTCAATCAGAATGTGCATTGCAAAATGTCACAAGGGTAATACCGAAAAACCCAACTGTGTCTACAGAAATATCCAGAGCGTGAAGATTTCAGGATAAAGTAGGCCAGACAGTTTGGGTCAGTCGGGCACATTTGGAAAACAGATTACGAGACAGTTTGATTGACAGACAGATAGACAGGTAAACAGGTTGGGCAACAGGGAAGGAGGGGAAGTATTATGTCGCTTATTGACAGAAGGGGAATTATGGGATCCGAGATAGCCCAAGTGAGACCTCTCAGTCCGATTGTGTTATCGGAATATTCTAATTGACTGTTTAGGCTCAACATCAGACGAGTCGGGTCTCCGCCGGCATAAGAGATAAATATCACGAGAACAGGAAGTGCACAGTATCCGCTGTCTGCCGCTAATGACACCTGGTGTTCACGAGAGGTAAACTGGTCCTAGTCAGCTGGTCGTTATCATCATTTTCTGGTTGAGGTTAATTTCACTTGGGTCGAACTCTTTGTGAGGCATCTGAATATATACTCTTTGCAAAAACACCGACCAACCATGAGATTATGTTCATAATATTTCCGTATGCTTAAATCGGTTATTTTCTATTCCACACATTGTACGAAATCTTGTATGGCTCTGCGTGGTTTCTGGTGAGACGAGGCACGGGAATCGAACAACAAACAAATTTTGCTCTTTTGGAAACCATTGGGAAATTACACAACAGAGATGTGGATTTGGAATATCGTTATGTTTGTCTAAGTGACGAAAATTATCGTATGTTTTGTGGTTGAATTTGTGGTTATTTGTATTGCTGTCATTTAACGGAAATAAATATTCTAAACCTAACACAGCTTCCAGGACAATGTGAAATGTTGATATAATAGTAATAAGTTACCACCTGAAAAAACATCATGTATTTTTCGAAATCCACACTAAATCAACACAATTCAATGCAAAGCTGACAAACTTCGCACGGCGTGTCCTTAACCTGTTGCGGGGTCTGGAGAGTCTTTGATTTCCCATGAACTAGTTCTTTACCTTCGAGGTGTTGATTTAACACCAGTTCCATATAGACACAGCTGTGATCGAATGATAACCCGTGTCAGAATGTCAATGAACAGATACGTGCTCTATCAGGAGAATTGTTCAACTCAATGAAAGTGTTTTCTGAGAAACAAAGTACCAAATGAAATATTGTCGACTGGTGTCACGTTCTTTTCAAAGCCATAGATTCACATTAAGTCCCATAAGCATTGTTTTTCATTTTAACACATAACACCACGAACTCGTTTATAAATAAAACTAAATGATATCCAAAAAGAGCTCGGACCAATTTCTCACTTTCGGGAACTGAAGCAATCATCCTGGACTCATGATGTCAATCACTGGGTTATTATGACCCAGTCGAGAGTACTTACAGAATACCGTCATATAACCACCAAGCGCGGAGTTAAACAGAAGTCATACAGTATGACGAACAGTGGACATGACGTCACAGACTCTGAACTTTGCATTGCCGAATAGGCACAGTTGACCTCTTCAACCCGGGGATTTACATAATCCGTGCAGAAGCTAATAACAGATCCTTCGGAACGCCTGCTTCTCAAAAGCAATGTCTTTAAGTATTCTCTACAGTAGGTTAAGCCACAAGATCTAGATAACTAAAGCCGTTCACTACTGGCGGTAGCTGTACTGACCTAGACGTTCCCCAGATCTCACGAGGACTGTTAAGAAACAGGTTTACCAATTTGTAAGGTAGTTGAATTGTACTTCAAAGTCCGTTCGCTTCTATAATGACGTAGGGGTGTAACTTGTCTCTCTTACAGAACCAAGAGTGTATATTTTATAAACGTTTACCCCAGTTTCCCACTCACCCACTCTTTAGTTCAAGCAGCTTATTCTGATCCCCTTGTCCGTCTTTGAGATTCGATGGATCTCTATATAAATCCAGTACTTTCAGTTTATCCATATTTGTCGTACAGATCTAACTCGGGTACTATATTTTGTTGTACCAAGCCAAGTTTACTTTTCTATTCATCATGTCTTGCCATACTTTAGTTTGCTTAGTGTGAAGTCGGATGTTAATTAAGGATAAAAGAATGTATCCTGTCTCAAAAGTGAGCAATAGATTTCCATAGAAGCCAGTATGTTGGCATGTTCCTTTACGTTCTGGAACAACCTCCCAACATACGTACTACCCCATACGTTATATATATTTCTCATTTTAAGCTTTTACGCTGAGGAACGCTCAATAACAGCTATACTTTGGGGTATAAATTATCAAAAAGGTGAGATATTTTATTTGGATAATTCCAAGGGTAATCGTTTTCATTTCGTAACACAACTTCGTTCCTACTGCAAATATTAACTGAACCCCAAAACGATTTTTTACCATTTTAAGATACAATGCTACAGATTGATGTCGAAACGATCTGTTGAAATGGGATCCCTAGAGATCATACAACTTGTATTTTATGTAAATCGCCAGTTATTGCAGCCAATTTCGATTATATTTTACGCTGTTTTTAATTCAAAGAAACATGAATTTCAGCACTTATGTTGGCATCGTGCGGTATCTTTTCAATGCCTATGTTGTGCATCCAATTTGAAAGAAATGAAATCTTCCATTTTGGTCATATCGATTATATGCCCACTATAAAGTTATAACAACTCATAGCCATCATGTCAACCTTTGGTTTTGTCCTGCTTGTGCTATGTGCCAGCAGGGAAACAACAACAAGCCCTTGTTAATGTGCCCTTGGCTACGGGCAACCCGTAACGATTCGGATTAGAATTGGTCTTCAGCAACCCTTGCTTGTTGTTAGAGGACACAAACGGGGTCGGGTGTTCAGGCTCCCAAATATGGTGGACACATGTTTCTAAAATGCGTGGATCGATGCTCATCACTGAATTGTCTTTTAAGACTCGATCATTTACGTCACATAGCTGGAATACTGCTGAGTGCACTGTTAAATAACAGCAAACAAACACTCCAACCAAAGGCCGGTAATCGCATTAACCTTACCCCCGGCTCGAGGCAATCCGTGAAAATCCGGGTTAGAACTGATCTTTAGCAACCCATGCGTGTTGTAAGAGGCAAATAACGGGATCGGGTGGCTAACTTGGTCATCGTATCAAAAATGCCTAGATCGATGCTCATGCTGTTGATCCCCTTATTTACTGACCGCCGCCATATAGCTGGAATATTTTTGAGTGCAGTCTTAAAAAAACACAATACACAAACAAACATTAGATCTACTTCTATCTTTAATGAATCACTAGTAGTCAAGTGGTTGTTCCGCTGAAATATTTTGTTTTCAACTGTACAATTTATATATTTAAATGTACTTTGTATAGGAGTAAAACTCCACCCTGTTGTGAAAATTCTCTCAAATTTCGGAGCACCTTTAGAATACAGCACCACAGCTTCTCGTGAGGACGATCTCTGCCGTAGGTCACGTGTCTTTAAGACAAGCAACCAGTTTGTGAGAACCCGTC
>VKKT01000704.1:179536-189696 GCA_008038995.1 Haliotis laevigata
TCCGCTCTCCGGGCGGACGCTCTAACCACTACACCACGGAGGCGGTTCCCCGGAAAGACCTTACGTGAACGTGGCTGTACACTACTTAATAAATCGTAAATTTGGGAATCGAACTTGAGTCTTCAGAGTAATGAACAAACGCGTATCCGGTGGGCCTCTTGCAATATATTATAGAGGGACAAGGTTCAGGCAAATGGACCGTTCTAGCAAGTTTGATATCCTTCAGTCTGGAGAATTGCTTCATTTTATTCGAATTGTACGACGTATATCCTTTATTAATTACATAAATGATATATAAGATAGACGATGTTGATCACAACGTCCAGATACTTATTGGAAATGGGCATTCTCGGGTTGATCGCAGTTCTACTTGTCAGGTCATCATATAAAAGTATTTTTAAGTCTTAGAAAGATACTTTAGATTTTCATCATACGAAAGTATTTTATATTCTTATCATATAAAGTATTATAAATTTTCATCATATAATGTATTTTTAAATCATGTAAAAGTATATGTTTTTTTTATGTCGGAACAAAAACACAAACGTGTCTGCCTGATTTGTAGCTTTAAATGTACAAAAATTCTTTCATCATCGTCGTCGTCATCATCATCATCACTAAATGTACTCAGGTGTTTTCTTCATCATCATCGTCGTCGTCATCGTCATCGTCATTAAGTGTACAGAATTTTTTTCATCATCATTGTCATCGTCATCATTGTAACACCAAAGAATGTTACTTAAAGCTACCCAGATGTTGAAATGGCATAACCTCACTTTCTCATAATAGTCACCTGCTCAATCAACTGTGTAACATTCAGTGAGAACTACTCTGATTCTGAATATATTACCAACATATCAATAGTCTTATTATCATTGTCATTATCGTTATGATAACAACAATTATGATAGGTCGAGCTGAATTGCCATTTGGTTCCTAATGTACCTAAGTCTAACAAACAGCTCGTGGTTCATCCCTATCGGACATAGGTCTGTCTGAATGGTTACATATCTCCACATTACATTCTCAGGCACTGATCGAGCTGTTTCATAGAATATAGTTGTATAGAACGCCCAATGGTCTCTGAATTGACTTGATTGCTTGCCTGACAGCCTGAAAGGTGGTACTTGGTCTTGTCTGGCTGATTCCCTGTGGTAACCAGAAGTTGAGACGGTCGACCCCATTATGAGAGTCAGCATACATATAAAACATATATTTACTCATGATTATACGTGTTGACAACCGGCAATATGGCCATGAACAAACCGGTCTTTTAACCTTTCCTGGCTTTAACATGTGTCGTGTTAATACTTAGTATGATGCATTGCAGATCGTCAACGAAGCCTCTGCATATACTTAGCACAAGAAGTTAAGGAACATCCGATTGTTTTGTATTACTGTGGTAAATCTGTCAGGTCATGACAGAATGATCATTTTGTTTTGTTTATTTTTTGTGCTTAACACCACACTCAACAGTATCTCAGCTATGTGACGGCGGTATGTCAATAATCAAGATTGAAGCAGAAAATCCAATGATTAACACCATGAGCATCGACCTGCGCATTTTGAAACAACATGCTTCAATTAAGTCAGCGAGCCGGATCACCCGATCCCGTTGGTCGAATCTTACGATGCTAAGGATGCTGACCAATTCTAACCGGGATATACTGAACACAGAAAGTAACTTATCATGGATATTCCCCCCCGAGATTCACCATAAACGTATATTATATTAAGGTAGGCTGAGTCAACTATATAAGAAATGTTTGGTCAAAGCGGTCGTAACCCTAAGATGACCGTAACTCCCATATTTTAACAAAGACTTACTAAGATGATCGTAACTCCCATACTTTAACGAAGACCTACGACAGCCGTGGCAATACTGTCGCTTTGTGGAATGAGGCCCTAGATTTCCCGGTTTGTCGATCCCTTGGTTATCAGGTTTGCATACCATACATACTGTTGTGCGGCCTCATGCAAAACATTCTTTCATTTTCAAGATAAAAATTCATGGCGGATGCAACCGATAAGACATGTGTACCCTTTTCGTAAAGCTGGTGACATCACATATTTTCAGTGATCCATTCCTTAATTCACAGTTATTTTTTGCATTTACACCAAACGGTGTTTGTTTTTGGTGATATGTCCCCCGCCGTGATATTGCTGGAACATTGCTAAAATGGCGTTAAACAGATTGGTAAACTATTTCACTGACGTTCTACATACAAATGTGTACGGCATATAAACCTGTTTCATTATCATTGGCTTCATTTTTAATGGACGAAAGAAGCGGTACTCCTTAGCTTCTTTTAAGTATATTCCGAATATTCAATTCCCGTCACAAAATATCATCATTGGCACTGATATCGATTTTTATCCCACCGATATATGATTCCTTTGTCCAAGAACACAGGTGGCTGAAAGGTCGGTCGAATTACATTGCCCAAAGAAGCGTACTAAACAACGCTTAAGCACATCAAAAGATATCTTTTTCGATGTAACTCAATATGAGTGTATCAATTTGTGAGCAAAACAAAGTATTTGTAATCAGACACTGATGTAGAATAATATTTGTTTTAATGAAAATACGTATTAAGAGGTTCTTAATGTAATGGGCTTTTTTTAATTTGTAAAGATGTATAATACTATTAATGGAGTGTTTTAACCTAAATCTGATATTGGCCGTGTTTTAGCATGTAGTGTTCTCAAAACGGGCGAGGCGGTTAGGTCGGGTTAGATGAGGTTGCGGGTTCATGGGTAATTTGATGTAAGGTGAGATTAGGTGAGGTGAGGTTTAAGATCGTGTTTATGATTATTGTGCTTATACATGGGACCGCCTCCGTGGTGTAGTGGTTAGAGCGTCCGCCCGGAGAGCTGGAGGTTGCGGGTTCGATCCCCGGCCGCGTCATACCAAAAGCCTTAAAATATAGTACTTGTTGATCCCTGTCTGGCGAGGGCATTATTGGGTTCAACAAGGACTGGCCGCTTGGAGTCAGTATAATGTGCCTGAGTGGGGTATTCATGCTTAACTGTGGCATGCTAGCTCAGTGGGCTAGCACTATAAAACCAGCTGGGCTAGTACGAGCAGCCACACATACACACGCATGCACGTCGTCATTGGAGCGAAATATTCTCAAGCACGACGTTAAACCCCATTTCACCTCACTCACTATACGTAGGCATGGCAACAACAGTTACCATCATTTAAACGCCATTTGATATAAGGCCGCTGAGGATCAAATCAAACCACCCACTATCTGAACAAGGTGTAGACGCTCTGTCAACTACATCCTCCTGTACGGGATTACCCCAAGAAGATTTAAGTCCCAGGATTATAGATCAAACCACAAAGCGATTCCAGACTTCGGTAAATCTATTTCAGGGTGGAGAAATATTTGTATTCCATTATTAATATTGAAGATCAATAAACAGGAACCTGAATTCCTTTTTGAACATCTCTCCGTAAACATATATCGAAGAAAATGTTCATTATTCATGGTGCTGGCTTCAGGCTATAACCGCATTTAGCAGGAACTTGTTCAAAAATTGAATAAATAGGATTATTGAAGAAATATTTTGAACATTACCTTATCAGATCGCTTTCGAAAACGATTTCTTCTCTTAAAGAAGACATGAAGATGCGTAACTAGGGATGTTTCGGTACAGAAGTTACGATCGCTCGTGGGATGGGGCCAGTATGTTCCGGTAACGTGGGCAGTATACGGGAAATGATTGAGTGGCGCCACATGGCTTCTCTGGTAATGGACTTAACACACCGCGACTCACCTGTTACCACTATTCCTTGACAGGGATTGCAGTACTGGTTGATTAATATACACTTATTCCTGGGATTCCTTGTCAGAACATGCTTGTCGCAAGAGATGATGAATATTAGTTAGTTTCTTGGAGGATATGTGAAAGACATTTCAAAATTTGACCATCATTTACAATGAGTGAGTGAGTGAGTTGGGTTTTACGCCGCACTCAGCAATATTCCAGCTATATGACAGCGGTCTGTAAATAATCGAGTCTGGAACAGACAATCCAGTGATCAACAGCAGGAGCATCGATCTGCACAATTGGGAACCGATGACTTGTGGCAACCAAGTCAGCGAGCCTGACCACCCGATCCCGTTAGTCGCCTTTTACGACAAGCATGGGTTACTGAAGGCTCATTCTAATCAGGACCTTCACGGGTACCATCAGTTACAAAGGTGATGCATGATGCAATCCCCAATTTTCAGGTGTTACATGTTGTAATGTGTTCATGTCCCTTTTTTGCCGAGTTATTGACTTGCCTGTGTATGTGTTTGTGGCGGATTAAACCGGTTCGACAGACGTCTCTGACTTTTCCCAAAATATTTAGTGTCATTAGAAATTGATAGTGATTCATAAACACATGATCAGGCTATTATACAATGGATATTCTACAGAAATGGTTTCGCTACCTGTATTTACCATTGATAATACTAATTTTGAGGGAATGCTTAACTGTTTTAGTAATCCTGCTGACCCAAAATACAATGTCTCAGGTGGTCATACACAGTTTTTACCGATTGTACACTAAACGCCAAAAGAAACGTTACCCTCCTGCCTTAATGACGGAGGTACCTATCTTCAGCTGGCGTTGTGATGCGTGGACGTCCACTTCTTGGTTTGTCTCCGGTGATCTCAGTCTGTCTGAAGCCCTGAATAAGTCTTATAACCGTGATACGGTGGCATCCGGTGGCAACAGCATTGTATGTCGACCCCATCTGCACCATCCCAATGGCTCTTTCTCTCTCTTCAGCTGTTAATCGTGGCCTATTTCTCGTCCTTGTGTATCATATCATGCATTCTAGGCTCTCTTCATACCCTATAGAATCATGTGAAATGGATGCAAATACCGCTTGAATATTGCTGCGTTTTGGTGATTGATATTGCTATGTGTAAACAGAAAAAAATCGAAAAATGTTAATTTGCAAGCAAAAATGTTAACAAAGATAATTTTATATATTCCTAAACATTTTTTTCACAATATCAAAGATACATTTTACTTGTTTTCACTAATGCAAATCAACAGAAAATGTTTCAAATGACTGAAATCATAGGAATGATYATTTTACAATTTTACACACTCTGCAACAGTTGTTTCTTGTTTTAATAGTTAAAAAATGGTGACTTTAAATGGTTTATCTTTGTCCCAAAGCAGAATTTTATTTCAACATTTCTTTTGGACATCTAAATCACTGTTATTGGTTTATTTTGACATGGATTAAAAATAGAACAATTTAACTCTTCTTAAAAAGATGCATTTCACCTGAATATGATTGCATTTGAATTATATATTTCGTGATTTGCATAAAGCTGTGTTGTTTAACTTTCTTGTAAACTAATACCTTCTCACATATTTTGATAGTTTTTAAGTATCTTTTGGCGTTTAGTGTATGTTTGATATACCGCCGATTTGAACAACATTTCAGGTGTATCTGTGGGATAAAGTCCCGAGACGGTCTAATTCTTAGATCAGGAGCAAGGGTATGATGCCAATGAACATAGACACATCAACTAATCTAGGATTCGAACCCACAATCACCTGTAAAAGGTTTGCATGTAAAACAGATGTATCTCTACACATTAAATTAGACGACATGGTCACCCGTGCCCCCAACCACGTGATTTCAAAGTGTGGCGTGGACAAATGGCACGTCATTGGATCTTATATGGACCTGGGGCGGTGGGGTAGCCTAGTGGCCAAAGCGATCGCTCGTCTCGCTGAAAGCCCGGGTTCGAATCCCCATATGGGTACTATGTGTGAAGCCAATCTCTGGTGTCCCCGACGTGATATTTCTGAAATATTGCTAAATACGGCGTTAAAGTAAACTCACTCACTCCTTTGCGCCCATGTCGGGTACGAATTTTATCCCTTGCAGTTTTTTGGTATCAAATCCCTGCTTTCAGGTGATTTAATTTCTCTATTTCTTCGTATCTTTTTACAGCAACAAAACTATCTATGACCTCAGGGATTACATAAAACACAATGGCAGACACTTACATCCGTAGAGAAATGCTGTAATCTGACAATTTCGAAATACGTCTCACAAAAAGGCGTGAATTGATTTGAAAAAGGTCTTTGTTTTAATACCAACCCTAAGCTCGTATTTTAGTCCTTCTCGTTGAACTCGAAACGGAGGCAATAAGTGCAGCCACGAGACAGGCTTGTCTACGAGATCTATTATTGCATGTGCCGGTTCCGTACAAATTGGTCGAATAGTATCCGGTGGGAGATTGGTACGACACTTGTCTCCGGTTATGTCCAGATTAAACGAGATAATTCCGAGCTCATACACAGGGAGGCTATACGTAAAAACATCCACACCGTTTTGTTACGTATTGGCCTTATATATAACTTAAAGTTATTCGGTGCGTAAAAAAATAATATTTTCATGTAAATATGAACTCAGTGTTCGAAAGGACATATATCCTAGCTCCCCACACAAGTTAAAAAAAGTGTGTTTGTTTTGTAGTTTTGAATTAAAGGTATTGACATGTTTTTTTAATTAACTCCTGTACATAGGTCGCCTTTGATGTTTTCGCTTTTCATCTGAATTCCTTCCCTCCCACAGAGATAGCTAATGATCTTTCCACAAAGAATATTTAAAACAAATATGAATTTATTCCTTACATAGCCTCACAGAATAAACGTTTGTAGAAGATTAACGTCTGTTTCACCCACATGAACTCATAACGACCCTATCCCTCTCCTCGTAAAATGAATACAGTCTCATTTTTGTATAAATCTTTAGTAGTATATCATAAAGACATTAATCGGTGAAGATCCAAGATACAGAATACAGATTACATGCCTTATAAGGTATCCCTGTAATGCTAAAACATAATTCACCACCGTTATATATGATTTATTTACCAGCACAAACAAGTGAAAGGGGGGAAAATGGGCAAACACAGATATAAAAGTTATTGTCAAACTTGATGAACACTTTCAGGTCCAATAACTACCTCAGTGTAATTGCCAAAATCATCACATTTGCTCTCATACGATACCGTTTATGTATTTCTGTCCAAAGAGACAATAATGCGTCTATTACGGGGTCATTAAATTTTAAATTTCTTTCTTAATGTCCTCTAATAACAATCTAAATGTCAGTTAAGAGTGGTATGTGCTATCAAGAATCGATTTTAGCACCAGAAGAACTATAATTAGTTGGGAATATTTCCGAAACGATCTGTCTTGAAAAACTCGATCCTTCGCTTAACTGACTTGCATCTCAGAGAGCAATACAGACACTCCTTGAGATACTTTATTGTATCAGGGGTAACATTAGATTACGTGTTATTGTGAAAGGTCTTACCCGTGTTTGTTGTAAATGTCAAGGATTAATTAATTGTGCTACGTTGGTCTTTTATTCCCTCCCTGACACGCCGTGACTCACTGACCCAATACCCACTCACTCAGTCACTCGCCCTACGGTCTGTCACTCGCCCAGTGTCCATTTATATACCCGCTAGGCACTCACCCAGTGCCCAATCGCACACTAACTCACCCAATGCTCACTCAGTCGCCCAATACTCACACAGATAGTCGCCCAAAACGTGCTCGCCCAATACGCATTCACTTACTCGCCCAATACGCATTCCCTTACTCGCCCAATATGCATTCACTTACTCGCCCAAGATTCACTGACATACTCGCCCAATATGCATTCACTTACTCGCCCAGTATTCACTGACATACACGCCCAATACGCACTTACTGACATACACGCCCAATACGCATTCACTGACATGCTCGCCCAATATTCACGGACATACACGCCCAATACTCATTCACCGAATACTCACTCAATCAGTACTCTGTCATTCACACACACCCCCCCTCCTCCTCACCACCACACAAACACACTCACTTAATACACCCGTCGAATACTCACTCACATCCATCAAATACTCACCCCCTCACTCATCCCATACAATTCATCCACACACACGCACATCCATCACTCCTTCGCCCACCCAATCGCCACGCACTCACTCAACAACTACTCACTCAGTCGCAAGATATTTACCTACTCGCCCAATACTCATTTACTCACCGACCCAGTCAGTACTCAATGCTCACCCAATACTCACTCAATACTCTGTCACGCACTCCCCCTACCCCTCACGCAATACTCACCCACCCAACCCAAACTCACTCAAATAATTTTTTTCTCTCCCAGCCAGTCATCACTCACTCATCCACCAATCATCACACACTAATTACACAACATCCTCTTAACCAACCCTCACTCATACATTCCCCTCCCAGCACTCACTCACTCACCCAACAATCACTCCAGCATTCACACACATTTATATTAATTCAACGCATTGTTGCATTACGATGATCAGAAAGGTGGGAATAAATTCCCCCACCCCCACGCAGCAAACTATTCCATTCCGCATACACCTTAGCCAATTTTTAGCTGCCCTTTCATTAATGTCCTGTTAATCAGTCTCTGATTAGCTTCAGGAGCCCAATTGACTGGCAGTACATATGTCGCAAATTGCTGGTCTGTGGAGGTTTACCTATCCAGTAGATCGCCACCACCTCAATTAAAGCTATCCAGTTTATTGAGTCAAGAAACGAAAACGTGTTAGCGTCAATGTTTGTTTACTACACTGACGGTTAGCACACCAGTTGATCAGCGCCACCTGTTCCAACACCGCAGACGAACACGCTGTCACTGGCAACCCGTCGGATCAAAAGCTATTTCTGCTGTTCCTGGAAGCATCACCTTGAAAAATGGTCCAATAACGCCATTCACCTCTAAGTCACCCCGACCATCAAAACCAACGTTATCTTTGACCGTAAGGGGATATCACAGCCAAATATATAATGGACGGAGAAGGTCCATGATGTCTGATAAGACATTCTCTGAGGATTATACTAAAAGCAAACCATCACATTCCTTAATAGCATCACTGTTGCTGTTGGCATTTCTGGGCTAAGGAAACATAATCTTTAAGTACATTATAACGTACATCATATCAGCTATTTAACACTTATCTAAAAATCCCGCTTCCGTGTTAAATATTACCTTCATCGGACATTCGTGTTGACGATTTCTACGGCTTATGTTAATTCTGATACCTTACGCAAATCATTTTACCACATCGTTTGAAGATAAAATTCCTCGTGGCATCGCAAGCCGATCAGGTTCGTCTTAGATTTTATCAAATATGTCTGATCCTTCATCCAAACAAACTCACCTGTCTCTTTCAACTCTATTTTCTGTTGCTATAAGCAGTAAGGTAGACCTTACATAGATGCCTTCATCCAACGCGGCTAGGCGAATGCAGGAAAAGTGCGCTATATCTTGTCAAGACTCTTTCATGTCATTGACAAAAGACTGCAAACCACTTCTCTATTCAGTTTGAAAAGAAGGAACCTTGTATCGGCCATCCTCCATGATAGATTTTCTGACTGGAATTCTTTTGTTGCTGCGCACGCTCAAACCTCAGGTCGTCAGGAGTTTGCTCTTCGTACCAGAGAAAAAAGTCTGCCAGACAGTTTTGGCAGCGATAAGCCTTTACTTTTATGGGACCTCACAACTATTGACGGTAGCTATAGGTCGTCCTACTTCTCTACATTACAATCCATAAACGTAATCAGATAAAACCACAACTGGTTCAGTTTCGTCAGTGGCTCTTCTTCACATTGTTTAAGTTAGTACTAACGGGGTTTTTTTGTTCCAAAGCTGTTTTCCTTGTCCACTAAGCAATGGAGGCTTTGGATATCGACAGTAAACAAGGTTAATGCTTTTGTTTGTCTCTGATGTAGCAAATGGTATATATTTAACAAATCCCCGTGACATATAGGCTCAGAAACCGATCATCTGATATTCTTTGGCTGTGAAAGGGAGGTCAGTGGCCTGAGATTTAAAAAAAACTATATGTTCCAGAAAGAATATTTAATTCTATACATTAAACACACAAAAACATATGTTTCTCTTTGAACTGAATGATTCTCTGCCCTGTCAAAAACATGCCGTGGAAAAGAAAAGAAATGACAGTTTGCGTGTGTTTGAGACCATTGACCGGACAAAAATGATTGACAGATGAATACAGACAACTAGATTTAACGGCTCTTCCATTTCCAATTACATTAAAAACGGACT
>VKKT01000704.1:207835-217949 GCA_008038995.1 Haliotis laevigata
ATACATACATACATACACACACACACACATACATAGATACACAGAAGAGTAAGTGAATGAGTTTAGTTTTACGCCGACATCATATATTGATCGTTACCGCTGCAAATCATAAAGGACAGGAGTGCGTATGGTTGTGTGGGTATCGANCCCGGGTCTTCGGCGTGACGTGCGAACGCTTTAACCACTAGGCTACCCCACCGCCCCTGTACAGCTAGGAAACGTAACGACATGCAACATGGAATCTTTATTTAGACCTGATTACCCTAGCTTCTGTTTCCCCAGCTCTGTATTCCCCATGGTTCCCACAGTTCGCGTTCCAACGTCAAACAGAGCATCGCTAGTGAATAACAATTGCAGGAACTCTCAAGACGCCAATCCCGTACATAATGGTTTGACATTTTCCATTTTAGGTTTTATTGAAGTCTGATCTAGACTAATATATCATACATAGACTTATTGGTTCCCGGTGGAAAACACAGAACATTCTGACCTTCGAAAACGTCATTGGTATATGGTTCTCATTATACTTACATGGAAACCAAATTCCTCATGTGTGTTTTGCATACTTTAAAATAAGGTCTGGCCGCTTCATATTAAGTGGGTGGTGGTTGTGTGGGGTGGGTTGGATCTTGGACGTTTATGGAAATAATCAGTTGCCCCACGAACTGACTTCCCTAGATGGCATCACTTGCTTCATAACGGAATACCACATCTTTGGCAAAAATGTGTTATCAATCCACACAACCCGTTCCACTGTGCGACTAAATGTTTGAAATTACATGCTTCAGATATTTAAAATAGAAAACGGTCTACCACATAAAACACTGTTTCAGCATGATACTTTAAAAAATAATTTAACTGAAAATTTAAATTTACATTACCTAAGCACAGTGGATATAAACCATGAAACATCAATCTTTATAAGGTTAACATGTGATAAAGTTACCTTAGAAAAGACCGCTCAAATCAGTACCCTTTGAGAAGAACATAGTAGTCTCAACTGTCCGATAACAATGTCAAATATAACAGATCTGCACTGTGATTTTTTTTGTAAATTGTTACATTATTCAGTAATCTGCATGAGGTGTTCTTGTAGTCGATGGACTAATCTGATCCAGCCTTGGAAAGGGTGATATTTACTCGAGGCAACGCTTATGTAATAGAATAGCTACATAGGCAGCGCAAAGTGGATTTGAAACTTAAAGAAAGAAACGTGAACGCTCTCGACAATTTTCGCGTACATATATCACAATGTATGTTGTTACCGGGTTTAGTCTTGTTTTATGTTTGCATTTTTCATTTGTAACTCTCAACCGATCGTCAATTTATCTGTGATAATGTTTAAAGGTCTACTGCCAATACAGTACTGTTCGAAACAAACATCCCCTTGTTAGCATTGTGACAGGTAATTGCTATCATCTTACAATCGCCCTAGGTTCCTGATCTGGTTAGAGATCGTGGTGTCGCCTAGCTATTAGTGCGTCCGCTCGTCAAGCCGAAGACCCGGCTTCGAATGGTCGAATTGGCATAATGTGTGAAGCCCATCGCTGGTGTCCATCGCCATGATATTGCTGACATATTGCTAAAAGCGTAAAAATATATTCAGCCACTGTTCTAGTTAAGCGGAGCAAGCTACAAAAGATCGTTCCAGATCATATGCTTCAGATAATTATTTAGATTTCTATTCTTGAATTTGAAGCATTAAAATCGTAATTATAAAATTAAATTGAGAAATGCTTTCCAACTGAAGCAGAAAACACAAACACATTCGCTCGCACGCACGCACACACATACATATTTAATTATATTGACTGCACCTCTTCATCTATTAAATTATTGTAAATGTTTATTTTTCTTCTATTCATTCATCCTGGTTCAGCTCTATGTGTTCACATGCCGTGGGGTTTTGAATATTGGAACTTTTAACTCAAACTTGTCACAAAGGGCAACTTATTGGATCGAGTGGTCAGGTCCACTGAATTTGTCACCTGATTGTCTGGTCCAGACTCAGGTATTTACAGACCATGATCATGAAGCTAAAATGTTGGTGAGAGCGCCGTTAAACAACAAACAGAATATGTTTTGTTAACACTGAATGTTTGAACCTTCTTCGCCAAAAACGGATCATCCTTCAACGGCTGTCAGTGATAACGATTAATAAATTTTTAACCTTTCTACTTTCATTTTCAATTGGAAAATGTTCACGAATGAATCAAAAACATGCGTAACGTGAATTGATTTAGGCGACCAAGCAAATAAACCTCAAAATTTGGAAACCAATCATGTTGTAACAGGTGTCTTATCGATTTGATCCGATCAAAAACGTCGTAATGAAATCTCTGCGTGAAAAATACGTTTTAATCGTGTTGCGCTGTAATGTTTCAGTTCTGATGAAGATGGTTCATGAACGACATAATGGTGGTTGGGGGTGAATTATGGAAGTCAACTTCAATATGAGGAACACAACGTTTCTGAGTGTGGCATTACTCCTTCGTCAGTTGTTGGCTGGTTTCACATTATGAGCATGTGTTTGTTTGTCAAATCCACACTCGGCCATTGTACAGCTGTATGACGGCGGTCGGTGAATACTCAGGTCTGGACCAGACAATCCAGTGAGTGACTTCATGACGCAATATGACTGAGCATGGTATGGTACAAATGAAAATGGGGAATTGCATTGGGAATCATAATTTGTCATTCACACATCTGCCATAAAGCATTTTGAAAGCTTTACTGAGGTCTTGAATGTAGCAACCTTGATACCAAATAACATTTCAGCAAGACTCGGATGACGCTCTTTGGAATCGTGGTAAAGTCAGTGGAAAGGAATTTGGCTATTTGATTTAATTTATGAAAGACTTTCATAAATATCTTTAACGTCCTTTTCAAAGCATGTGCTGATTCTCGGGTTTGTTTCCTTTCGACGGAAGCAATCAAATTCACCTGTGACTGCTCGTGACGTGGAGATTATTTACAGACCACTGCTTCCCTGACGACCCATTCCAACTAAATTTCAGTTTACTTCCAAATGACAGAGTTTAAGGTTCAAAATGTCGTCGTTAATTGCGCTGGCGTTAATTGTAATCTGGTCGTACGATATTCTCAAAGAGACCTTCAGATTCAAGGGAGCTTTTAGCAACACTATTAGATCCGATGATCCCTTGGCGTGTCTAAAAGCTGTTTCTCCTGAGAACAAATGCTTTCAGCATACACCTATCGGTAGTATCCAGTTTGTGCGTGTAAGAGATAATGTTACTTGTTCTTGTAACGCTTTCTTCATACCTTGTTTAAAAGGGATGTCGTATGTTTCTATGCTTAGAATATGTTCGTGCTTCCTGGGTTGAGAATGTTTTTAAGGTTGAATGTAAGAAATGTGTTTTAAGCAAAACATTCCAGAAATGTACTGATCCCTGTGGAATGGACGTTTCTGTGTGGAAATGGTCTTGTAATAGATTCTTCTTCCATGGAAGACACCTTTTCGGGTTGTGAGAATGCAGTGCTTTCCGATGAAAGATACTTCAAAGCATTCCGTACGGGTCATCAATGGATGTATGATATGATGGTTATTGTATGAACAAAAGGTGGAAGAACATTAATGAAATAATCATATTCGTGATAGTAAATATTTTTTTCTATTTATGTAACTGTACGTACTAGCGGAGAGTTCGAAATGGTCTTGTTCATATCGCGCAGTTAATGTTTTCACCGATTTTATTAGATTTTTAGATGTCGAAAACGACAATTTCTTCGGAAAAAGAAACCGACGGTCAAGTGTGAGGAGGTATGCATTTAGCGTGAAAGGTGAGTGAGTGAGTTTAGTTTTACGTCGCACTCCGCAATATTCAAGCCACATGGCGGTGGTCTGTAAATAATCGAGACTGGACCAGACAATCCAGTGATGAACAGCATGAGCATCGATCTGAGCAATTTGGAAACGGTGACATGTGTCAACCAAGTCAGCGAGCCTGACCACCTGACCCCATTAATCGCGTTACGACAAGCATGGATTACTGAAGATCAATTCTAACCCGGACCTTCACAGGTTAGCTTGAAAGGGTCACGAGAAAGAGAGGGCGTTAGCTCTAAAAAAACTAGGAAATATATTTCCATAAACGTATCAAACGTGAAGCGAATATTTGGTTTGTAAAGGATTCCATACGTTTCAGAAATATGAGACTGATCTTAATAAGCTTTTTATGTAAAGATATAAGATTTCCATCTCGCTCCTAAACTGAACTGAACAGTGATCACAGCGACATTCCATATGTTTGCTTAATTTAGATTGCAAGAGTATATACATCCTATCAAAAACCTAGAGGGTTTTGTCCGACCCCAGTCTATGGTACAGAGTTAAATTTGACAGTGCAAAGTAATATAAACAGTAACATATACAGTGCTTATTCATGGACGATGGCATATAGGAATATTCATATCTTTATTTCCACTTTTCACTGATTCAGAACGGTTGCATACAAAACTAAGATTCCTAAACGCTGCTTTTATACTTGAACATTTAAAACGTTTGTTAAATGAATATGGAAATAGTTATATTTATGGAATTAAAAATGTGTACCAAAACATCCAGATAAAGTATTGCTGTGCATGAGACAAACCCTTAAAGATCTGTACTTCCAGAAATGCACATCTGTATGTCTGTCCTTACACACGTGAAAATCAGGATTAGAATTGATCTTCAGCAAACTATGCTTGTTGTAAGAGGCCACTAACAAGGTGGGGTGGTCAGGCTTGGTTCACACATGCAATTGTATTCAAGTTGCCTAGATTGATGCTCATACTGTTGATCACTGGATTGTCTGGTCCAGACTTGATTATTTACAGAGCGCCGCCATATAGCTGGAATATTGCTGAGTGTGGCTTAAACAACAAACAAACCAACATTCAGATCGGATATTTTACTTAGATCAGGTTGCTTGTCAAGTGAACCCTGATCGAACTTTTTCTACCCAATTTGAGAGAAGGCCTCCTTGTCCCTAACACAGAATACAGAAAATGCCATCGTTGGTACTCCCGTTTGGAGTACATATAATAGCGTTCTGGCACGGCAAGTTTCCTGCCGTTTTAGTTCTTTTTCGAGTGACAGAAATAAGACATTCTTGTTTGAATGCTTTGCCCTTCTCGTACCGAGAATATATGAGCCTTGACGCTGATTGACTGATTACAAAGTTCGCCTTGCACGACCTGCCAAGAAAGTGTCTTCAGATCTAAAGAGGTCACATAGCTGAGAAAAAGATCAGACTTAAATTGGTTTGCAAGGTTTCGAAAACCTAATCCAATAACATCTCAAAACAATTTATAGTTGTGTCGAACGAGCAATTGCATGCAATACGTATACACGTACCAATAAATCCCTGGGAAGGTTTAAGGAAGCGTTTTACGTAAATTAAATGTAATTTTAGCAGCAACGACCTTCTTGCACTTGACGTATTCTCATGCCTGAATACGTCATCCATCTCTTATCAATAACGAGGACGCCTGAATCAACCTCTTATCAATAACGAGGACGCAATATATCGCAATTCCATCTTCATATTTTTCCCTTTAGAGTAATAAATGAAATTAGTTTTGACGCAACGACTCGGTGGAATAACTTGAGTAATCTCTAACACTGATACAGCCATACAAAAATATGGCGGAAGAATTTAAAGAGCAATTTTTCAGAGCAAATCGAGGTTGAGGAGATTCTGATGGTGAAACAGGATTAAATACATTTATCACACTCCTTTCCGCCACATACTCATGAAATACATCCGAGGCATCACGGAATCTCTGCTGATGGCAACTGTCATATTTCTTGGCCGGACTGATAAATCTGTTCTTGACGAAACAGCGCCAATGACTTGGAGACATTGCGGCGGACACTTCAAGAAGGTTGCTCAAAATTCATTAAGACTTAAGAGATTTTTTTATGGATGTAATAATACGAAGCTTGATGTTGACCAAATATGGACTGTTTTACTCTTTCTGCGTCTTCTACCATGCAGTGTGGTGTGGTGTGCAGGCTTCAGTATAAGATCCCTGTGAAAGGTTCCTTCTGGATGTGTACAAAGTCCTTCCCTGAAGAAATGACATCATCACCATTAACATAATTTATTGCCAGACAGTTCTTTGAAGTTTTGGCAGAAATGGAAATATGAATGTCCATATGGAGTAAATACAGAGAATCTTGAATTAATCAAAGCTACAATCATGCATTTCGATGGTGACATTGAACAGACGTTTTCTTCCGAGATGTTGGATCGTTCCACTGTTTTGACTTTCTATGTCTCTAGACACATCAATGGATATAAAAATCGCTTAACGAAATCACTTGGATCTACTTAAAAGATGATGTAAATTCCCACGAGAGAGACGATGAACCTGTTGCGTTTCACGAATGCTAACATCCTCGCTCACTGATCGGGAATCCTTGGTTATGCCCAGTTCATTCCTCAAAATAATCTAAACCCTTTCGTGAGCAACACCTATTCTATTGGCTATGTGACGAGCGGTCAGTTGTCAATCTCTCTGATCGGTTGTGGTTCTTAAACCTTGTCCATAGCGTTGGTATTTGAAAGATTTCCTGAACTTGGACCGTCTTCTAGGCTATCCCTTCTGCTCTGGAACATCCCCTTTGTCAAAACCATAACCACAATAACCATAAATGGTAGACCAAACCCAAAACTGGCACCATGTCCATGTTGAATCCAGAAAACTGATGGCAACTCTGTAGTCAATTCAATCTGATTTTATCCATAAAGAATGGCTTATGATTTCTCAGAAATATACTTCCTCGTTGTGCAGCTGGTTCAAATGCTGCCTGTTTTCAGGGTGAGTGGTGTTTGTGATACGTGGAAACTGTCCATGTCGCTGTAAACATCCTTCTTAGTTTGGTTCAGAACCTCCCAGGACCCTTGCCGACCACAGCAACGTGTGTTTGTGATGAGAAGCGACTGAAAGGATCGGGTCTTGATCAGATTTGATGGCTTGCTTAATGAACGTCTTCCTATCCGGGTTAGAATTGGTCTTCAGCAACCAATGTTTGGGGATTTGGGGGGCAGGCTCGCTGACTTGGTTGACACATGTCATGGTATCCCAATTGTGTAGACCGATGCTCATGCTCTTGATCATTGGATTGTCTCATCCAGACTTGATTATTTACAACTGCCATAAAGCTTGACTATTGTTGAGTGCGGTGTTAAACAGAAAACAAACAGATAAGCAGTACTAGTTGTGGACAATTCAGGCGATCGATGGGACCCTTTAACGCAATCTAGTTCAGTACGCTCACGAACACGTGGTTTCATCTAACGATGAAACAGTTTGAATATGACTTTATTTAATGCGTGTGATTCGAGCACACGAGATGAAAATGATTTAACAGTTTCACCATTATCCACGCCCTCTCAGTTGCCGGAGACCCACGAATATATCAAGATTAAGAATAAACCCATGCCTTTAGGCTGACAAACAAACACTTTAGCCACAAGGCTATCAAACCCGTCAAACAATTTCACAGCTTGCCCGAATTAACTGAATTGGATTTGAACAATGGATAAATGATTTCTTTGTAATTCAATCAAACTAACCTTATATTAACAATACCTTTCATTTAAAAAAACCCGACGCTCTTAGGTGTAAGATGTTTCCTCAGGGGTAGAACGATCTCCTCAAATACCATGAATAGAGTTAACAAAGCGCTAATAAAGCTTATTTGCTTTATCGAAGCAGCATCTGGCACCGTCGACTGCAGTTATATCCCCCATACGGCCCCGGTTTATTTGTCTACTCATTTAGTGTCATCGTTATGTTCATTCCGGGGTTTCTTGACTTTTACAAAAACATTCCATTTTGCTCAGGATCTAATTATGTTTGAAAACTACCAAAAGATCCATCGATGCTTTGTTGATTTTTACGTTGGATGAATTTGTCGGCTCTCAGTAGCAACGTTTCAATTTAGATTTATGATAGAGAGATGTCCTTTCTTTTCAAAACTCCCTTTAAATCTGCCCCATTTATCTCTCGATGTTAAATGTCTAAACCCTCAAAGTCTTCAAGCTTGACGCAGAATGGGCCGTGTTCTCTTTGATGTTGTCGACGAGAAAATAGAATGAAACTGACACACGGTTAAGAGGACTCGCGAGATTAGTCCGTGCCATCGACTGAGCTTCTTTCCTGTTTCCTAGTGACAGGCTCTCATTTGGGGTATCTTCTTAGAAGATGTTCACAAAATCCATGAATGGTTAATATTAATTGGATATCCGACTTAGTGCTTTTATGTAAGTTTTTAATGTTAATGAGATTTGATAGAAATTCCCACCAATGGGTTCTGTTTACGTAAACAGGTTTCTTGTATATTTAATATATAAATGTGCCTATGATGATGATTATGATTATGCTTATGCTGCTGCTGAAGAGTTTATGTTGGGTTTATTGTCTGACGCCTCATTCAGATACATTGCGGCCAAACACAAAGTAATCAGTCAACGATAGAGAATCTAGAGATTGATATCGTGAGCAACGATACACTCAATTGGTAAACGACGACATCATCACTATAATCGTCATCTCTCGTTATTGGCCTTCAGCAACACATGCTTGTCGTAAGAGGCTACTAAAGCTATCGGGGTGGGTCAGGTTCGCTGACTTGACTGACATATGTCATCGCAGCATCGTAATTAAGTCTTACAAAGGATATATTCATTGACAAACCCTTATAAGCACAATAAACATTATTTATCTCAATAATTGAGACACAGTATATACGATATGCCATACACAATATCCATGATGCGTTTTCACATTAGCGTATAGGAGTGACGGGGTAACAGATATTAATGCTTGAATCAGATGAATAACTCATTACCCCTATAAAATGTTTACATTGCTAAAAACAATTGGCCAGGATTGGTAACACGTATTAATTTTCCTCACAGGGGACTATGAAAAAACGCACCTGCCATGTATCGTTGCGCCTGGGACTTCTCCGATGTGATGTTTATTGTGATGTTATAAACTAGTAATATAATTTGGTCAAGTTAGGCTGTAATGACTTATGACACTTTCATAGATTTTATTTCGTTTTGAAACGGATGGTATCTATCACCCATTATTAACGTCCTTTGGGCAAAATCTAACTTAATTCCGTTGATAACACTTCACATTCTGTGCAGTTTTAGTTTTTTAAAAATCGTGTTACGTTATCGTCAAGAATAAACTTATATTTATACGTTCATGCTGAAGCTTACCTGTGCGCAACTTGGTACGTTCCGTCTGTTGTAAGCCCTATTACTTACTTCCCGTTGTAGGAAGCATCCATTGTATTCCTAAAGGGTACACGGGAGTAGGGACGAGGATGGTCAAAGGAGTTTCCTCAAAATCAATACTTGTTGGCAGTAGTGGAAAATTCCTAATAGTATATTCATTTTATTATAATTTACTATTTTAATAACTGTATTTTCTTGAATTCACATAATAAAATCGCATCGCGGTTTAGCTGCTGCTATATGGACCACTACAAATACAAGGTATTTCTTTATATATAAAAAATCAAAACAATGTGTAAATAGTGAAAGTGACAAGCTCGTTTTATGGTGTACCATAAAGAAAACGTTTGTTGGATAAGCTACAAAACGCTAAAACGGCTGTCTGTCCATCTGTTTTACCCAACTAACTAAAGGCTTTAAAGACTTTGACTTGCTCAATAATACCTCGCTTCGCTGCACATTTGATATCTTCTCAGAGATTCGGGTTAGAATTTATCTTCACCAGACCAATCTTGTGCGATGCGACTAACGGTATCGGGTGGCCAAACTCGCTGCGTGGATTGATGCTCACGATATCAGTCACTGGATTGTCTGGTCAAGATTCGACTATTGCTGGATCGTGGCCATATGTCAGAAATATTGCTGTGTACAGCATTCAACAAGAAATACAGATTTTCTCAGAAAGCTACGTGTTTAGGAGTCTGAAATGTTGTGACTATTAGACAAGCAACGATGTTTTAATTTGAAACATGTCCGCGGTCTACCATAATGAAAATGTCCTTTTGTGCACAGTATCATGCCGATAGCATATGTAGCAATGTAACATTATGTTTTGGGGTTTTTCTTTTTTC
>VKKT01000704.1:218904-255188 GCA_008038995.1 Haliotis laevigata
CAGACAGACAGACAGACAGACAGACAGACAGACATGCGCATGCACCTTGAAGTATGAGTAATCTTGAAGACAGCGTTGCATCTCACTTCACCTCAACTGCTTGGCCTATTTTATTTTTTCCCCATCCCCATGTTTATTCCAGAAAAAGCTACAGAGCCTCGTGGCTCTATTTTTCTGATGATGCTCAAGCGTATTTTTAAAAGTGGCTTTTTCTGGAAAAATCAACTAAAAAGCTGCGGTCGATAAAATCCTCCCGATAATCGTCCTCCTGAAGTCAGCATCCCTATTAAATCTGACCTTGGTGAAGGTGATAGAAGACGCAGGCCATGGCTGATCTGCACCATTTGTAAAATAGTCCATGATATGGAAACGATTTGGATAATTAGTGGGAACTGCTCAATCGTTCATTCGCCAGCTGACTTGGTCGTTCTTTGATCTTAAATATAGGCAAACCACAAACCAATGGTCATCGATAAGATGGGTTAGTTATCTGACCCGATCCCGTACAAATTTTATGGAATTCCTGTTTTTGGATCTTTATGACGTTTCGTTAGGATATCATATGTCATAACCCCTGATCACCCTTTGCTCACATGTTGTGGCGACGTCATGCTTCTGTTGTTATGGTGGGGGTGTGGGGTAGCCTAGTGGTTAAAGCGTTCGCTGGTCCGGGTTCCTCGGGTTCGAGTCCATATATGGGTACAATGTGTGAAGCATATTTCTGGTGTACCACGTTGTGTTATTGCTGGAATATTGCTAAAAGCGGCGTAAAACTAAATTCAGTCACTGTTGTGACGGTATCTACTATCATGTTTACTCTGATTATGTTGACATTCATTATCCTAAAAGAAAAAAATATTTGTACTTCGTCTGATCACTGTTTTGTAACAAAGCCCTGGACAAAACACAGAACACACGCTCTGAAACAGAGATGGAGTAAGCACTCAGTATGCTTTCAGGATCACGTTTAAAATACCATCATTTGCGAAAGACACAGCCGATGCAGCGGCTGCGTATAGGAAACGCTAGATGAATGAAATAATCTCGAGAATGTTGTTGTAAATGTCAACCAACGATCAGTCCGACTGAGCAAGTTTCTGCCGTAGGCGTCGTTCCGTCCAATCGCAGACATGTTCTATGACCGAGCGGTCTGCAAATACAGCTGACCATGTCATGAAGAATGATGAATTTTTTTATGGATATACAACTTCTTCTATTCTGTGAAAGGCGACGTTTCGACACAGATACTAATGTCGTTGTCGCTTGCTTGACAACGACATTAGAATCTATGTATACCCATAAACATTTGTCATCATTCTTCATCAACTCAACTCCTAAAGTACCCATCAAAGGAGTCACCATGTCATTAGTCCAACTGAGCAAATTTCTGCCGTAGGCGTCGTTCCGTCCAATCCCAGATATGTTCTATGACGAAGCGGTCAGAAGATACAGCTGACCATGTCATGACAGCTACTGGTCAAGCTGAATCAAAATGTTTGTCACAACACGTGCAACATGTGGGCGGGCAATATCCTGGTACAACATGATGTTACGTCCCTGCCTTTACCCACAGGTAGAATATGCTCTCGAACGTGTGCACATACACGTGCTAATTATGAATCACGACCTTAAGCCTTGTCTTCACAAACAGGTATTGAAGGGTGAATTATTTCATTTAAGAAAAAAACCCACATATTTTTATTGAACATCATATAAAACACAATTACCTTTTCCTTTAAGGTATGATTATACGTCAAAATATCATATCATACTCGTTGTGTGAAAGGTTCTTGCACTGAGCGCGTTGTACATTTGGTATAATACCCGTGAAGATCCGAGCTAGAATTGATCTTCAGCAACCCACGCTTGTCTCAAGAAGCGACTAACGGGATCGGGATCGCTGATTGGTTGAAACATATCATCGTATCCCAATTGCGTAGATCGATGTTCATGCTGTTGATCTCGTGATTGTCTGGTCCAGACTCGATTATTTTGCCGCCATATAACTGGAATATTGCTGAGTGCGGCGTAAAACAACAACCAAACCAAACCATTTTGTACAAGTTACATGATATGTACAATCGAGCTAACAGTCAACCTCCACCGCATTTGTCGAACTGGAGATGTCTCGAACTCACCGTCCACGTAAGTGTGGGAGCTGGAATACTTTTAGTACCGTATCAGATGTCAATTGTGTTCTCGAATTTCAATTTCGTAGCACTCAGCGAACGTAACCTTATAGGTTTGGTGAACTCTAGTTACGACTGCACAGTCAATTGGTGAAAAAGATCATTTTTTTTCAAGATACAACAATCCTGTAAATCCCTTGAAATTCGGAATAATGATTTTATGACTCAATTTGAATCAAGTGCAAGTATTTAAAAGGTTAGATTTCTGTGTTATGGACTCTTATCATACTCACATCAGTTTTCTGTCATATTAACCCTTGTCATACACATGCCATTTTCCCGTCATATGTACTCTTGTCATACTCAAATCAGTTTGCTGTCATATGGACTCTTGTCATACTCAAACCGGTTTTACTTCATATGGACTCTTGTCATATTCAAATAAGTTTTCCGTCATATGAACTCGTCTGATACACAAATCAGTCTTCCGTCATATGGACTCAATTCATACTAAAATCCGTTTCCCGTCATATGGACTCTTGTCATATTCAAATCAGTTTTCCGTCATGTGGACTCTTGTCACACTCAAATCAATTTTCCGTCATGTTAACTCTTGTCACACTCATATCAGTTTCCCGTCATATGGACTCTTGTCATATTCAAATCAGATTTCCGTCATACGGGCTCTTGTCATACTCAAACCAGTTTTCCGTCATATTAACAATGTCATACTCATATCAGTTTCCCGTCATATGGACTCTCGTCATACTCAAATTTATCTCATTCTCATATCTTAATTACGTCTAAGCCGCCTCCATGGCCAAGCAGATAGGTATAGCAGAAAAGGTACCTAGTTCGAATCCCAGCTACCACTGCAAATATCGTATAAGATTTAAAGGGTCTCGGTCAATCCAAATATCAGTTTTTCCAAGTTTAAATGATTTCTTAACATATTTCGATTAACATATATAATGTTACTATCAAACTTGCAAAGATTTAAGAATTTTTTAAGCATTCAGATTTATTTAGCGTGGAAGGGAACCCCTTCAAATATCTTTCTAAATTGAACCAAAAGAAACGTGGCGCTAAGACACTAATGCTTTTTTCATTCCACGGGCTTATAGCAACATGCTACATTTTAGCCGTTATCACGCATCCTTTTAATACAACTGCTTTACGTTTTGACTTCCCCTACTTTTCAAACGAAGCCCAGTTTTTGGAATCCTTAGGAGATGTAGATGCTATTTCGAGTTGCTCGAATGGAATTCTATTAATACCTTTCATTTGTTCCGAGAATTTGATAGACGTTTTTTATATTTTTTATGCCGCTTTTAGCAGTAGGTTTAACAAATGGTTCCATAAAAACAAAACAGCTAGTTTTTGGTCGACTTTGTATAATCAGCTAACACAGGCACACCGGCGTATATGACGTTCAACAATTACATTTAATAGGGATATTGCAAATTTCGCTACGTGCACAGAATTACAATGTATCTAAGACACCATCGAGAAAAGATTGACTGAGGCTCTGTAGGGGGGTCCCCGGTGTCTAACGTTTCATCTTTTACAAATCAATGCACATGTCACATGCAGTAAGATAAAAATACTTTTAAAGAACTTTTAAAATGCCTTTTCAAGAATTAGGTTTGTATCTAATATCCGAATATGTTGAATTGAAGCAAGAAGTGTTTTTTTAATTTGAAAAATGGATGCAAGTGGTTAAGAGCCCTGTGAGAGTTTGTCGCCCTGACGCGCCTGTTTGAAAGAATCCTTCGTTTTGAGATACTTGGAGATCTGTCCGCTCATCGTACAAGTACTTCGTTAATTCGCTTTGCTAGCCAATGGGGTGCTGAAGGAGATGAAGAAAGAATGTTCCGACACCAATCGATGCATTTTGAGTCGCGGTTGAAATAGCTATCACCTCGAAAGAGGAGAACTGATTTTGGTGGATCGAACCGCATTGTAAAGAAGTGTCACAATTAGGGGAATTTTAATTACCACCTTGAGTAATGGCCCTCCTTTCGTGTCGCTGAACTGTTTACAAAAATATGTTTGCTCTGAAAAGGTCAGGATAGTTGCACGAGCATCGTGCTTGAAAGTCTACTGGTCATTAAGAGCATATTCTGTCATTGGACTCAGCGACCCGGATGGGCAGACCTAAGTCCTCAGAATCAGACATCTATCATTTTGACACGTAAGGATTTGCTGGTATTGAATTGCGCATGACAGGAAGCAGCACTTCATCATACCGCAATTGCCATTGTGGACATGTTAGAATCGTCCGCCATTTTGAAATCAACAACAGGTTTGGAGAGTAATTACCGATGTCAATCACAAAATTGATTGCATGTTTGATGGTTATTGCGAAATGTAGGTCCATTTCCTTACTTTCAATCGTTGAGTACAATGAGTTCATGAGAAACACTCTGTCTTGTACTACCTCTGTATAATGGTGCCTTAAATCTTACCTTTAACACAGTGGAATTAAACAGATTATCGATGATTATACAGCAAATTACCGTTCTTAAAATGGAGGTCAACATATTATATTTCAAAGCGCCCTGTATCTAACATCCGTGATGGAATTAGACGCATCTGATCTGGAGCTGTAACCTTCATCCTTCAGAAATAGTTTAAGCCTTACATCATCCCGAGGATTTCCATCACCACCAACATTTAAGGTTTTGTACGTGTATTTTGGAATCAAACCCAAGGCATGAATAACCATCTGTGGTTAGTCGCCATGATATATGACCCACTTACAAAAAAACTTCCAGTGAATTAAATCCTTTAGCGATCAGAATGATTTTGCCGAGAAGCGAAAAACCTCGAACACAATGTACTTTCGTGTCAGTGAATTAAGGGATATAACTGTAAGAGAAATTCTTTTGCAGCATTTAGAGAGTCGATTTGGCCAGGCCTTCGTTATCATCGTACATTAGCCTATTCTTCTTTTGCTATATTTTACGTTTAGATCAATACAATGTTTCTATTTCGTTTTAAGTTTAAGTATGCATATCGGGCTTGACGAGAAAATGATTATGTTGCTGCAACCACGGTTTGAAAGACCTCCGCAGCTTTTAAGCATCACTGAGTGTGTGTGCATAATTGTTAATGCGTCTTTTTCATCTTTAGGAAGATAAGAGTCAAAATGTCAAAACCTATACGTATGCATGAAGCCTGATGACGATGTAGTTATATACATCAGCAAAGCTTCCTCCAGATGGCCATCCATCACACACATATTAAAGATGGGCAATCACAGTATATGGTGAGACACATCAAGATGATTAACACAGATCGCATCAGGTTAAAACTGCATGATTTGTTAGTTGATTGTTTCGGCATTATTCCAGCTACCTCACGGCGGCTGGTACAGTCTGGAAGAAATCTCGTGATTGACATCATGAGCATCGATCTGTGGAACTTGGATTCAATGAATGCTTCATCACACGATACCGTCAGTTGCTTTTGACGACAAGCAAGAGTAGCTGTTCAAAAAGCATGTTTTGCCATAGGTTTATAGGTTAACTGTCGGTAGCCTAAGAGTTTAAAGCTTTCTCTCGTCAGACAGAAGGGTCCGATGCTTCTCAAGGGTAACATGTAGTTTCTGTATGTTCTACCGAGATATACTACTGCTGAAGCTGGGTAAAACCGCACACTGACTGACTGACTCACTCACTGATGTGTGACTTCATGAAATTGTAAACGAAAAACGTTTTCACGTGTTGAGATTACTGCATGGCAACAGCTTCATCTCTAAGGTCCACCCAAGCTCGCCATTGAACCACATAAAATCAATCTTTGAAACTCACTTTGAATTTCAGTTTCAAGTTAATTTCGCGAGGTGCACGCATATATGTGTGTGTGCGCCCGCGTTTCTGTGTGTTTGCGTGTGTGTGTCCGTGTGCGTGCGCGCGTGTTCGTACGTGGCCTCTTGTATTAATACAGGCGTATATCGGTTTGGCAATGCTTACGCATTGAAAAGTATATTGTAAGCTCAATAACATATCCCATGTTGTATCCCCTTTAACGTTGAACTCCAGGAAGGCCATGCGCCATCTCTTAAAGTCTTTGGGGCGTTGGGGTAGCCTAGTGGTTAAAGCGTTCGCTCGTCACGCTGTGAGCCCGGGTTCGATTCGCCTCATGTGTACAATGGGTGAAGCACATTTCTGGTGTCCCACACCGTGACATTGCTGGAATATTGCTAAAAGCGGCGTAAAACTCACTCACTCTTAACGTCTTTGAATTGGATTACAGGCCAGCACGGTCGAACCACCGGCCTTCGATCTCCTCGCAGAACCTCTATCCAATACACCAGACTGTTGAGAAACAATGGGTGGGCCCCAGAATCGCCTGGATTGGCAGTAAGACCAAACGGTAGTGCTGAGACATTAGCAATCTGAAGTTGAGTTAGACCACCTGTGTTCCTCCCATTATCACTGACTGAAACGGCAACCACAACCTGACAGTGAAGTGTTATTGTTATACACACGTATGTAATCTCCCAGACAGAACGCTTCATTGTATCCTGACATGGCAAAGGTTGGCAAAGATGCCAAAGAGATATTGGTTGGTATGTTGTTTTACGCCACACTCAGCTACATTCAAGCTATTTGGCGGCGGTCTGTAAATAATCCAGTCTTGACCAGACAATCCAGTGATCAACAGCANGAGCATCGGTCTAAACAATTGGGATACGATGCCATGTGTCAACCAAGTCAGCGAGCTTGACTACCCGATCCCGTTAACAGAATCTTACAACAAGCATGGGTTGCTGAAGACCAATTCTACCCGGATCTTCACGGGTCCCGCCCCCAGAAATAATCATGGAAGCCACATCCCTACTGTTGCTTTACATATTAATGCAATGTGGAGATCTAGAGAAGATTGCTGCAAGGCTGTACACATGTTACACAAGAAAGACCGCCTGTGTGATGTTATCTGATCTCTGATTGATCTTCACGGGTCAGAATATGTCGATGGTCTTACGAATGTATGTCGCTGAAAGTCCACCTACTCATTACAAGTTTTCATTCAAACAATAACATTGCAGTAACTTGAAACTTGAAACACCAGGCTCAAAATTGGAGCAAAAACTGGCACAGGTATTAGGAACCGAGTATATATGGACACGATAAAACAAAGCGGTAATTTTCAGGCTTGCTGACTTGGTTGACACATGACTGTGGTTGTGATGCTGATCACTGGACTGTCTGGTCCAGACTTGATTATTTACTGACCGCCGCCATATTGATAGTGCGGCGTAAAACTAAACTCACTGAAATGTGCTTATCGTGTTATTCTGAATTGCGCAGAGGTGTTGGAAACAATAATGTCGCTTACTGTTCCTGATATACACTGGAGGCGGTTTGGTAGTGGTTAAAGGATTCGTTTGTGGCGCCGAAGACCCAGCTTCGCTTCCCCTCATGAGTACAATGTGTGAAGCCCATTTCTGGTGTCCCTCGCCATGGTATTGYTGGAATATTGCTAAAAGGGGCGTAAAACCATACTCACTCACTCACTCACCTGATATACGTTCAGCCTTCTGTCTTTCTAAATTCTACTCACCGTCCGACCCGTGAAAGTCCGGGTTAGAATGAGCCTTCAGTAACCATTGTCGTAAGATCGGGATCAGGTGGTCAGACTCGCCGACTTGGTTGACACAATGTCATGTCAATTGCGCAGATCGATGCTCATGCTCTTGATCACTGGATTGTCTGGTCCAGACTCGATTATTTACAGACCGCCGCCATATAGCTGGAATATTGCTGAGTGCGGCGTAAAACAAAAAACTCACTCATTCACTACTCACCGTCCACAGACATGCTAAAAAGGACCCAAATTGAGTTTTAAGTAACGCACATTTAACACTCTAATAACGAACTGGGGCTTTTGTGTCCCGGGTACTTGTTTCACATTTTAGTCGAAATACGCATAAAGAACGATAAATTTATAGTTATATCGATCTAAAATTTGTGATCCCTTTGAGTTCGCTATAATCGTAGCTAACATTATTACGAAATTACACAAGTCGTTTCTAAATAAGATTTAATGATCTCAGACTTAACGTAACAATAATGCGTATATTCGGGGAGAATTTTCTGGGAGACTGGATAGTGAGTGAGTATGGTTGTAAGCAATATTACAGCAATAGCATGGGCTTCACAGTAGCGTTGCACCCATGTGGGTAATCGATCTGCGTCGCGACGAGCGGACGCTTTAACCACCCGGCTACCCCACCGCCCAGGAGTTTTGACAATTACGATATGCGTTTGGGGAACCTTGTGCCTAAGTTGTTCGATTCTTATTTCGAATTCGAAGCTTTGATTCATTATATGGGAACGATGCAAGAGTTGTATGTTCCCCAGGGAGTTGAGATTGATAATACGAACTGCCGTTGAGAGTGACATCTTATGATCGAGGGAAAAACAAAGCGCCTGTGAGCAGTCTAGCTTGAACTCGGCGCTATATAAATATATTATATATAATGACAATGAAGGTAATGAAGTAAAATATTTCTGATATACTTAGTATTCGTTCTCACCTTACACTACAACCTGACCACAGATTGGCCACGGAAGGTATTGACATTGGGCTCTGCATCCCAGGGCGTATGAGCGATATGCAGCACCGTTCATCATATTAGTCGTTTATCAACGATCATGCACTGGATTTACACAACACGCACGTTTCCTACATCACGACCACTCCATCTTTATCACAAACTGCCTTTCCAGATATTCAAAAATGCAATTAAAAATTCCATTTCCCTTTTCGAGCCGTCTTGGGCTGAAAAACCCACCGATAATTACTTCTTGCTTCGTGAAGATACTGAATATAGCGCTCCACAAGCCTTGTGTGATGTAATCAAAATCTTCTTATCGAACCTTGATACCTTGGATGTAACAGAGAACATCTGCATTCGCCGGACTTAGCCGAGGATTTTCTGAATGGGAAATGTGTGGTGAGCCCTAATTGCTGCCGACTCGATATAAGGTTGTGAATTTCTGTCAATATATTGAATGGTTATCAACCATAAGGGATGACATAAAAATCTTTAATCCTGCTGTTTTGAGTCGATACTGGAAGATGGGGAAATGGTGCTGTTTAGGTAGTTATGGACGCCTCTTAAAATCTCAATTGTGATCGTATTATTACTTCCTGCATAACGCTCGAGAGATTGAAAGGAATTCACTTCGCTTCTCCATCGAAAACGTCCTTGAGCAGCGTCTAGAGACACTCATGTGCCTCTGTACTTTCGATGAAGATGCTTTACAAACAAAACAGTTACTAAAAACATCATACGATAAGTAGTTTCATATTTCTCAGACGCGGAAGGTGCAATTTTGATAATGTGACACCGAAATAAGTTAAAAATGAAGATTTGAAACTAATCAAATATTGTGGAGTGTGAATATTTTTATAACAAATACAAAATTTGAGTAGTTGAGAAAGTTTGGTTTTACGGCATACATGTACGGCTGTTTAAGTTCTTGTCTTTCATTGCGGTGGGGTAGCCCAGTTGTTAAAGTACCCGTTCGTCACGCCGAACACCCGAGATCGATTCGCTACATGGGCACAGTGTGTGAAAAGCCTTTCTGGTTGGGGGTGTTGGGGTAGCCAAGTGGCTAAAGTGTTCTCTCGTCCCACTGAACAACCGGATTCGACTCCCCACATGGGTACGATGTGTAAAACCCATTTCTGGTGTCCCCTGCATGATATTGCTGGACTATTGCTTAAAGCGGTGTTAAACCAAGCTCACCAAGTTAACCCATGTGGTAAGACTGTCATACTTGTCTGGCAAATCCATAATCTCATCACACGTAAATGAAGGCTCACAGTAAACAGTAACACACAAAATTGAATAAGCATTGAGAAAACAATATAACACAAGATGAAAGTGTACACACAGCACTGCTGTCATCACTATTTCATATTGTTTTATGAACACGTATTTATGATACAGACGTAATTTCTTTAAATCGACTCTGAATATTTCTTATGAATATGCAAATATTAAAAGGGTTTCTGGAAGCAGCGACATGATTTCATACTTGAGCGTTACTCACTATTGAAATGCTCATGCTGTTGATCACTGGATTGTCTGGTTCAGACTCGATTATTCAATTATTGCTGAGTGCGGCGTTATACAACCAACCAACCTCTTTTTTGAGGATGCCCTTTCCCTAATGTCATCCAAACGGCATCAAGCACTGCGCTGGATAACACGTCGCCGTTAACGACACGTTCTATCAAATGTAATTGTCACCTCAACTCATGGGTTTCACATCGAACCACGTCAGAGTAATCTGAAGGCCAAACACCTTCTCACAGCCATGTTTTCAAGTAAAACCACCATGAACATCCCCATGCAGCCAGAGTGACAGACATCGTGAGAAGCACCCCAACGGCCGTCCACGTTGCGCTGACGGTATAAATTTCCCCCAGACCTTACACGTTTGCAAGGATCAGCCATAATTGGCTTTGACGTTCTATCGATAGCGGGCTTTCCCGACGAAAGGTTACAGTTGACAATTTGTCGAACACTGAGGACTGCCGTTTATGATGATTTGTGGTCAGGTTATCGACTGGACACACGTCCAGGGAATTGGGATAACTTTGAAATTAACAAAGTAATGCTATTAGTAATAAAACTATCAATATTTTCTAGATAAAATGTCATTTAAGGGCCTTGTCATTATGCAATAGCGTCATTTAACTGACAGACCATGTGAGAACAGAACGTGAATTGGCTGCGAGAACAGCACTTAGGGTTGTCAAACATACTTTGTTACACATTAAGTGCGCATTACCGGTTAATGCTGTTTAAAAAAGTTTGGTATCACGTGAGCAATCTCGGGCGCTTTTGTTGCGTTTTTCACAGTTTGATCCAATTTAACTTTGCGTTTGAAATATTAACTGAAATTTAATAACTTACGGTGTACCATAAAACTAACACGCGTTTAATGAAAGGCGTGATGTGAAAGTAGTCCGGGATTTAGATGTCCTTTTTTTATTGCTCATAAGATAATGTGTGTGTTAGCTGGATTTACTCGGATGTGAGCAATATTCCAGCGTTATTGTACAGGAAAGGGTTCCATCGGGAATGGAACCGGCTCCTCGAGTTGACGAACGAATGCTTTATCAACACAGCCCTATAAGGGATTAACGTTTCATTATGAAAGTTGCATGTTCTAGTAAGGGCGGGACAATATTACGAAACGAAAGCTCATTTTACATACCCAGCTACTACTGCTGCTGCGGCTACTACTACTACTACTACTACTTCTACCGACTAACGAGATCGGGTGGTCAGGCTCGCTGACTTGGTTGACACATGTCATCGGTTCCCAATTGCGCAGAGCGATGCTCATGTTGTCGAACACTCGATTGTCTGGTCCAGACTCGATCATTTACAAACCGCCGCCTTATAGCTGGAATATTGCTGATTGTGGCGTAAAACTAAACTCACTCACTACTTCTGGTACTAATACTACCACTACCACTGCTACTACTACTAGGAGCGGTAGGGTAGCCTAATGGTTAAAGTGTTCGCTTGGCATGCTTGACACCGGGGTTCGATTCCCCTAATAATGTGAAGCCCATTTTCGGTGTCTCCCGCCATGATATTGCTGAAATAATGCTAAAAGCGGCGTAAAACCATACTCACTCAATCACTCACATAGGCGGATCCAGGAAGGGGGGGTTAACAAACTAGGCGTTCTGCTTTGTGCTCTGGCGGTAACAACGGGCGTCTGATAGGTCGCCTGGCTCGAAACCCGACCGAGTATAGGCGACTTTGGTCCGCTCTGTTGGACAAACGACGATGTGGAAGTCACTTGACAGTCTTGTGATTCCGTAAGAGTTGTCACTCGTCATCGACCTGAACACCGACGGTCCCTAATGTCACTAGTTTCCGGATGTTTTCTTGTCCTACTGCTGATAGTTGATGGATGTCAACAAACATCTCTTGCAATAGCCATCAACGACATGTCAGCATTGCTGACACCAATAACTCACCGTCTTTGAGCAGTTGTCAGTTGAGGACGTCGCATATTTGCGTATCAACAACGAAATGAATTGATTTTCCAAGTTATGGAACTGTGAGAACGGTTGACTGAAAGTTGGTATTTGCTTAATGACGGGTACAATCATAGCATGTGATGCTGGCCTTTGATAGTAGCACGAAAATCAATGTATAGTCCCACTGAAGGGTCACAATGATCATAAAAACAAATATAATTATGATATGAATATATATAGCTACATGGTGGGCAAAATTTAAAGTGTTGCGATACTTTTTCCCATGAGTATATGTCAAAGAGGTTCATTTCTTGCAAGGAGCGGCTCTCAGAACGACAACTCTATAGCATTTGCATATATTGTGTTGAAAAGAACCATACATACTGAATAGCTCTTCGTTTGGATGAAGTCGACAGGCCTGAAAAGCGAAACAGGAGGTTTCCCCGTGCTGTTCAGGACCAGACACTGCCCACACGGAACAGTCAACCTGTCCCATTGATTTTCCATCAAAATATAAATATGACATGCAGATTATGCAATACATTTTAACGAGACTATCTGACGCATTGACAGTTGGCGCAGTGCATTGACAGATGATGGCGTGGGTAGAACCTTTCATTATCTGCTGCATTCTCGTGGTTTTGAGCTTCCTCCATGGTAGGACATGGGTGTCTTGGAAAATGATATTTATGAAATTCTTTGGAATAGCCCCATAGAGCCTCAGGTGTATCCAGGTTAGCAAAGCCTGCCTTGTTGTGGGTGGTAAATATAAGAAAATGACTTGTGCTTTTGATTTGGCTGTCTCTTTTTTGACACAAGCGTGATGGACACGATGCAGCAAAAATAGTAAGCATGCCAACCTCGCACACGAAGTGTCATGTTGGTATCGTAAGTAGGAATTTTCGACTTCGCATTGTTTTCGTGTGGTAAACAATCTCCCGACTGACTTTGGAGGTACGTAGGTGCCGGGAACAGAGCCCTTCTGACACTCTGGGTAATGCAGAAGGCTGCAATGTTGTGTTATTCCTGGGGAGGACTCCTCTGGGCTGTGTGTGAAGAGCGCAGGGACCCAGAGCTGATGATGAACCTAAACAGCCCGACTGTGCCAGGATCACCTGGCCCCGATTTCTCGACGCAAACTTAAGTCTGAGTTTTGACTTAAGTCAGAGTTTTTACTCAAATTTGAGAAAAAGGCAGGAAAATGCATTTCCAAGAAGAAACTGAAATTAATATTAAACTCAAACTTAGTAAAATTTGAGTTTTGGTGGATAGATTACTTAAGTTGTTTGTGCTTTTTTTATTTAAAAAAGGCAGTTGAGTTAAAAATTTCAGCTGTTTCAAATTGTCAAACTCAGTTTGAAATTTGAGTAAAATCCTAAGGTTGTTTCGAGAAATCGGGTCCTGAACTCTCTTCGCTACATGCTTGCCTATGCTAGGCGGAGTATACAAACGCTGCTTCAAGGATTGCAGAAAAAGGGCGGTGGGGTAGCCTAGTGGTTAAAGCGTTCGCTTGTCACGCCGAAGACCAGGGGTCGATCTCCACAAGAGTATAATGTGTGAAGCCCATTTCTGGTGTCCCCTGCCGTGACATTGTTGGAATATTGCTAAATGTGGCGTAAAACGAAGGTCACTTACTCACTCACTATTGCACAATACTGGCACATACAATAACTGCAAGCAATCAAACTTCACTACTTCAAAACGCCGATGCTAGTGTACATGTATGTCCTATGAGGTTTTATCGTGTATGTAGGATAGCCTGATATCGATTTAGATTTACTTGAAAAAAGAAATGGAATGCTAACAGGCAACACGTTGCACAAATCCGACATTTTCAAATTGCATTTGTGACATTCTTATCACACTGAAAAGATCGGATGTACTTTAAGCTAGAAAAGAACGTGTGTAACCTCCATTCCACTTAGATATTAACCTGATGTGTTTGTTAATAATTTACGTAATACAAAAAGACTGAAAGTCTTCTCATACTTGCAACCCTTTGCCAAAAGACAAAACAACTCAGAATTCTAATGCATAATCTCTTTTTAAGAATTTGACAAAAAATATTTCCACAATTAGGTGCTAAATATGCGCATTTGAGATAAAAGTAACTTCATCAGCCCATGGCAAAGTGCATGTTTTGATGTCTATAAAAAGACCTAATACATGCCTACATGATGTTTTTCACGCTTTTCACGTCGGAATCCCATCAACGAATACCTTTCCAAGATCAGACGTACGTTAACGTGCCCAGACGCTCATTCATCGCCCTGTATGTTCTGAAACAAACTGATTGAATTCTTGTAGTGGAGCCCGACGGACAAGCTAACAGTATTTGCATGGTCACTGGTACATGCAAAAAGCAGACTTTGACACGTGGGTAGTGTCTCTGAATTTGTGGGTCTCAAGTTTAGTCAGCGTGGCACGAATACGTGATGGCTTTCCTACCGGGACAAATTGAACCAATACAAACCTTTAGCCATGCGAGACAATGTCACCCCTGACAACGTTAACACGTCGGGAGTGTGTGGATTATTAATAACGGACTGCCAGTCCCATTCTTCAGGGTTAAAAGCCAATCCTTGTAACTTGACGACTGAATCGTATGGATTTGACGAGAATAGAAGAGCTCTTTGCTCGCTGCTAACTCTTCTTAATATCCATTTAAACTGACACTAACATGGTCGTGGCGGACATTTCTTTCTAATATTTCGACTCCCCTGAGAGATGTACCTGGTGGGCAAAATAGAAAAAAATACATAATAAAAGTAATACATTCTTTTCTTGCTGTCGTTATACAAACAACTATGTTAAATAATTTCATTCACCTGATGAAGGAGTAAGAATATATTCCTAAACGTCGTGTCCATCACAATCAAGAAGTTGACATCCAACTTCTTGCCTTTATGTGTATGACTTCTAAATGCCACTCAATAGTTTTCTTGCTTTTTTATATCTGTGATGGGCTTAAGTTTGTCTTCGATGATGAACTGTTTCATAAACGCTCAACGTGATCTTTCAAAGTAACATGCCATGACGGTTGCCCTAATGATGTGTAATTGAAATGATAACATTCTGGTAGAAATCAATGTTTCACAGTCTTGGTGTTTAGTGGGTTTTTCCTTGGTAACGGAAGTGTTGTTTTCAATAACACCCGCATACCACGAAGATTGCTACAGCGATTGGGATTCGGTGTTATTTCCTTGTCAGCGCTTTCTCCGTTTCCTCATTGATGTTTTACGAAATACTAAAATAGAACATTATTACATGGTTCTATGAAGCAATCAGTACGCAGTACTGTAGTGCTTAATGTGCCCACATATGCTTGACATACTGTCGGTCGCTTCATATCGATTTGACCAGAACAGAAGGCCAAGAAGATATTATGACTTGTGGCCTATTCTACAGTTTGGAATAATTGTTTTAATAAAATCCGTGCGGAAACGGAATGTATTCTTATAATTAATCCTTCTTTTTGAATTACACTATTCGAATATAATAAGTTTTTGAAATGGATTCCCTTCGTATAATCAAATACTGTTGATAATGAAAATATTAGTTTTGAAACGGAACTAATACTATCTTGAATCAAAATGCAGAGTTTCGAATGACAATGTGTAATTAAAATCAGTTTTGAAACGGAATACCACCACATGATTGAATGCTGGATCATCAGAATAAATAAAATTTGTGGAATGTAGTTCCATAGTTAGGTATACTGTTGGAGAATTCAATTTATTGAAAAAACCCAGTATGTTTTGAACAGAATAACGTCTTATTTCTACTTTTGAAATAACAGTCTGTTGTACATGAATATCCCTGTAACCAGAAAGGGGCAGTGGATAAAGCGTCCGTTCATCACGCGGAATATCCGAGTTTTCTTCCCACACGGGTGCAGTGTGTGGTGTCTCGTGTGTCTGCTGGAATATTTCGGAAAACTCACTCACTGTAAACGGCAAAATATATCCGACAGGACTTCCTGTGTCGAACTTAGGCTTGTCCTGAAGTAAAAGCTTGGTCGCTTCGTTTGTTCTTCTGTAGTGTTCATTTTCTGGTTGTGCTGAACATCGGATAACTCGAACTATGTACACAGATCCCTTTAACTTCGACACAACGGTCTTTGATTGTACTGGCATTATCCGGCCATTAATATCCCGCCCGCTCAGAACCTCCCTCCTCAAATGATCTGAAGGCTACCACTGTGGTAACGTCTATGGGTGTGTTGTTGCAGTCGGTAATGCTCCAGCTGTAAGTGGGTGAGTGAGGTTAGTTTTACACAGCTTTTAGTAATACTCCAGCAATAACACGGTAGGGACACCAGAATTGGGCTTCCCACATTGTACCCATTTGGAGAACTGAACCCGGATCTTAGGCGTTACGAGCGAACGCCTGAACGAAAAGGCTCCCCCACCGCCCCTCCAGCTCTAAGGCTGTAAGCAACAATTTGGGTCAACGGTGTAGAAAGATGTCCAGTAAATCGGTCCATTTTGTTTTTCTTCCAACAAATATAAATTGTTTGGGACATAACCACACCTGCCATCACCACTAAGCGTGACTATTGGACTCGAGCTTGTCGATTGTGACGTGACGCTAAGGTGGCTTTGTAGATCAGATTCCCGTTCCACAAGGCGGCCACATGTACCCGATCTCATATACTATAAAACTGATTTATTTGTGGATCTTATTACCGCGCTGTGTCAAAGAAAAACACGGATTACTTTGTGGCCCTCACTTAATTTTATTTTAAAGTTACGGCAGGTCTTGCGTTGTGGACAACACGTACGTTTATTTTACAGTAGTAACATAGATTGCGAAGTGGACCACACGTACGTTTATTTTACAGTAGTAATATAGATTGCGAAGTGGACCACACGTACGTTTATTTTACAGTAGTAATATAGATTGCGAAGTGGACCACACGTACGTTTATTTTACAGTAGTAATATAGATTGCGTTGTGGGCCACACGTACGTTTAGTTTACAATAGTAATATATATTGCATTGTGGATCACACGTGTGTTTATTAAGTGATAACAGATAGCTGTATTGGCCGTACATAAGTTTTCGTTAAAGTCACAACATATGTTATTTTGTTGACCTTGACCAACTGACCAATCCACTCCCCAATCCCTTCTTTCCACCCTCACGTACATTCAATATCTATATATACAAGTAGTATGTACTTCTCAGGATCGTGACGTAAGACCCCAGTTACTTCTTTTTTCATCACTAAATAATGTTTTCGCTCCATTTCTATATTGTTACAGGATGTTCTATATAAGAGACTCAGTGCAAAATATGACGTTGCGTTTTATTGCTGTTGAGTATACGTGTTACATTAAGCTGGAAATGGATACCATAGATATGCTCCAGTTTAGTTGACATTTCCTGCTAATCTGAATTCCAACTGGCTGTGGAAGGTATGCAATTTCAAACCTTAAATATACTTATAGATACATTTACATGTCTTCATTACAGTCATCTGTATAACATCACAGTTAAACACTCGAAGGGATACTGTGTCTGTCTGTGAGATCATGTTCAATTGCCTAACAGATAGGCAATGGTGAGCAAATGATTTATTCTTTCCTATGACAGAATCATCTTACACGCAGTAATAACACCGACATGATGGTAGACACGTGGCTATCGGATATCTATTTACATTGTACGTCAACACGAAGCTCGCCTCGTTCAGTTCCTAGTGTCTCAGTAAATATTAATATAAGCCCAAATGACTACACACAATTAAGGTCAATCTAACGGGACAATCTGGAATTCGGATTTCAGTGTGGCTCTTACTATATTGACTAGGACCTGCTCACTTTTACGCAAACGCCTGGTGTAATTGGTGATTCATTCCTGTCTTGGTAGCCTAAAGGTAGGCTGGGCATTAAAGCGTTCGCTCCTCACGCCTAAAACCCGGATTCGATTCTCAACATGGGTGCAGTATGCGAGGCCCATTTCTGGTGTCCCCAACCATGATATCATCACTGATTCATTCATGTAAGTTCCATCGTTGTTTTCCTTTCAGACTGAATAATGGGGTGGTGGGGTGGCCTTGTGGTTAAAGCGTTCGCTCGTGTTGCCAAAGACCCGGGTTCGATGCACCTCACGGATATAATATGTGAGGCCCCTTTGTGTTGTTCCCCGCCGTGATAGTGCTGGGATTTTGCTGAAAGCAGCGTAAACTTAAACTCACTCATTCAGAATGAAAATACTCTTGATATTTTGTATTTGTTTAATATGTTTAATAATTAGCTGAAAGGACATCACAATTTAACATCACGCATGTGCTTTCTACTGTGATTAAAACCTGATAGACCCAATTAGCCAATTATCGAGATGCGAAGTTACAGTCATAACTACTGCGTTAACAGCTCTTAACACCTCACGGTTTAAAGTGAGAGGTTTCATATCTGCCTACTTTGGCTCATTCACGGATTTAATCATAGTAATCTGATTTCAAGCCTATTATATTTTCCAAACATTATTCTTTTCTTCTCTTTGTAGCTACGGCAACTTATAATGTGCTTCCTATTGCTATCGACTACACTTCTAGTGAGGAAACGAATCAATATGACTTCATTTCCTACTGGTAACACTGTAAAAGATATCTTTTCACATGAAGTATCACCTGATTTTTTCTGTGTGATTATTAAGTTATTTAGAAGTTTCATAGTAAATGTGAAACGCCATAGAATAATCAGGCTTAATTACCTGCAGAAATATATTTTAAGGGACATCGAGGCAAACCATCGTGAAAATTATTGAAAGTATCACTAAACTCGGTGTAGACACCAGGTGTTCGAATAAGGGAAAGGAAGCCTTCCCTGACCACCAGCATCCGTCACCCTTACAATTTGTAAAAATTCACCTTGCAGAAAATGGGTACCCTGTGGGATGAGTCATGTAACCATTAACCTTCTTGAGCGTCACAGGCAGCTTCGGTTTTTCCACGGTAATAATTATCTTGTGCGCTTTGGTCATGCTTAGGCATGGATATATGCGCGGTATGCATATTCTATTCAAATCGCTGCTTAATGCCCTTTAATGCTACACACGAGTCCTTAGTGTATGTAATAAGTCCGGTGTTTTCTGGAGTAAGGGAAGTCCATGATCTCGTGTTACTAAAATATCTTCCAGATTTTGGGGATGGCTTCTTTCGCATAAAGAACTCTTCCTATAATCATACGATTTTTTTATTGCTTCAGCAATATCACGGCGGGGGGCACCAGAAATAGGCTTAACACATTGTACCCATGATGGGAATCGAACCCGGGTCTTCAGCGTGACGAGCGTACGTTTAACCATAAGGCTACACCACCACCCCGACTTTATGATGAGCATCTGGTCCTCGATCACTAACAGACAGTTATGACACATAGGTTTCCAACGGTGGCTCCATCATAAAGACATGCAGTGGCAAGTCAACTGTTCAACTGAGAAACATATGCTACTTCTGAACATAGGGAATTCCATAGGACATCATTTTTAGTCACCGACGCGTCAAAAGCTGAAATGAAGAACTCTGCCATAAAATGTAAGAAACCTTTACTAAGATTTTAATATCATAACCAAAATTAAGTTTAAGGTTTCTATCTACGATAAAGGTTTTCACGATGATAGAAATTATATACTTGGTTTCCACACATTCCTTAATCAAGGGTTCCATTCTCCTGATATAGTGTATTTTCAACTTCCATATTAAGTTGAAACGCCGCAAATACACATTTTGGTGTAAATCTCATCTCCTTCACACACAACAAAGAGACCATTGTCGGTACCATCATCCAAATCCGTTGTAGAGCTCCAGGAACCTTCAGACATGCAACGCCCATTGTACTTTATCAATCTGTGAAAATGCGTCGGTTTCTTGAGAGTATTCGACTTCAATTTCATTTTGTCCTCGTGACCCGTTTTACTTTGAAGTTTGCAAGAGAGCTGAGCATATACCCAGATCACGTCCAAAATGACTTTTTTGTTGTAGATTTCAACTCAATAACATTACTTATTCCCAATGGGATTGTGATAGTTTACGGACTCGCTCCGGCACATGCTTCATAGGGACTTGTTGAGAAGAAGAGCGATCTTAACAAACAAGAGTTTCAGCTCATAACTCGATTTTCCATCAAGATGTGCTTGGAGATTAGAATGAGAAGTCGGTTTTATACTCAAGCTTATTCCTGTTTCATTGCTTGAGAAATGGAAAGTGCGTTTTGCGTTCATCTTTTCTGCATTGATACGCGCAAACTCGGGGAGTGCAATTGTATTTATTCAGAGGTTTAGTTTATGAATTATGCTTGCTGTTATAATATATTTTACATAAATTAGTTTTCATGCTCATTTTGATCAATTCATCTTTTCTAAATGGCATCTTTTGCATTCAAGAGGCAAGTGGATTTAATATGTTATTGCATAATCATGGCAAAACATATAGTCTGAATAACATCATTCTAATGGCAAATTAAAGATATACATAAAATATTTTAATGTTGAATAACTGCAAGATGAAAAAAGGATTATTCAAACTTGTTAGGGATGTGTTGAGAACTGACCAATGAGTTTTAATTAATACCTCAGAGTATGAGAGTATGATTTTGCGCCACTTTTAGCAATATTCCAGCAATATCACGACACGGGATACCAGAATGGGCTTCGTACATTATAATTTACCCATAATAATCAAACCTCGGACATCGTCGTGAGATACCAACGCTCTAACAAAGCTTATACGTCACCAACATCTTCAAGCAGTTCCCTTAGATGTCAGTGAATTTTTTCGTCATGTTATAATTATCACACATGGAAGTGTGTGGTAATGGCCGCATTCAGCTCTACTCAAGCCGTATATCGGCAGTCTGTAAGTAATGGAATCTGGACAAGACAATCAAGTGATTGACATCATGAGCATCGGTTCAGGAATACGAAAACGATGCATCATGCAAGTCATCGAAACTGACCAGCCAATAACCTTGGACGCCTCTTCACGACAACCATGGGTTGGTGAAGATCATTTCTAATCAGGATCTGAAGATCTCTGTAAAAGATACTCAAGATGGTTCAGCATAATGTTTCACGAATTACTTAGCTATCAACGGAGATTTTTATGCTTTTGTGAAGTGTAGGTCTAACGGTAATCGGAAGTTCAATACCAACTTTGTGTGTGAGTGTATTTTACGTCGTATTTAGCAACATGTTTCAGGCGGTTAGTAACATGGCCTCCACATCTGTGTGAAGATCATTTCTAATCAGGATTTGAAGATCTCTGTAAAAGTTACTCAAGATGGTTCAGCGTAATGTTTCACGAATTGCGTAGCTCTTAGCGAAGCTGTTTACGCTTTTGTGAAGTGTAGATCTAACGGTAATCGGAAGTTACTAAGTTTGTGTGTGAGTGTATTTTACGTCGTATTTAGCAACATGTTTCAGGGCTGTTAGTAACATGGCCTCCACATCTGTGCCAAATTATTATTAGGGTCTTCGGTAGAGCGAACAAATTCTTCGGGTCTGCACGTTCCATTTCCCACATAGGTACAATATATGAAGTCCATTTCTCGTGAGATCCGTGAAGATCCGGGTTAGAATNGATCTTCAGTAGCCCATGCTTGTCGTAAGAGGCGACTAACGTGATCGGTTGGTCAAACTCGACTTAACTGACACTTGTCATCTTATCCCAATTGCAGAGATGAATGCTCATGCTGTTGATCACTGGACTGGCTCTTCCAGACTCGATTATTTACAGACCGCAGCTTTTTAGCTGGAATATTGAGTGGCGTTTGACATAAAACAAACCAAACCAAACCAAACGATTTCTTGTGACCTTCGCCATTATATTGCAGGAATATTAGTGATACCAAAAGCGGTGTAAAACCATACTAACTCAGGCTACACCAGCATGTAATTGATCATATTGACAACCCGGTCGAAACATATTAACATACTTTGCTTAAAGTGCATGTCAACGTATGATATAATAACTATATATAGCGAGTCTCCTGGCAACGGACGAGAGTGAGTCTGGGTCAACGGGGGTCAGAGGTGTATGGTCCTTCATTATTTCATGCAAGGTTGTGTCACTTCGGTGTGCAAGAAGCTCATGCTTGTTGGTTCGAATCCGAGACTCGAACTGATTATGCTTACCTCACTTGCTCAAATGAACAAACCAAAGAACTCACTCACTCAAGTAAACAACCCTTCTCGGTCATTTAAGTGAACAAACCAACCCACTTACTCACTCGCTCACGTAAGTGAACAAACCACCTCACTCACTAAAGTGAACAGTCAACCTCACACACTCAAGTGAACAAGCCACCTCACTCACTCAAGTGACCAAGCCACCTCACTCACTCAAGTGAACAAACCAACTCATTCACTCGTGTGAACAAAAAACGCTCATTCAAGTGCGTGAGTGAGTTGAGTTTTACGCCGCTTTTAGCAATATTCCAGCAATATCCCATCAGGAGACGCCTCACACATTGCACCCATGGGGGGAATCGAACCGGGTCTTCGGCGTGACGAACGAACTCTTTAACCACTAGGCTACACAACCGCCCTCATTCAAGTGAATGGGCTATTTCAAACCTTTTCAATCATGTGAACAAACAAACCCACTAACTCAAGTGAACAAACCAAACTCACTCCCTCCCTCACTCACTCATGAACAAACCAGCTAGCTAACTCACTAACGTCCGAGGACTTCCGTCTAAAACTCCTGACACTGATAAATCGATTTTAACCGTCAGTGGTTGTGAAAAGATTTTTCTACCCAAAACACAAACAGGACACGTAAGTATACGTTAAGTAGATCATCAGAAATGCCTGTGTCTAGACGGTGTAAACGTAGACTACCCCTCTTGTTAAGATAACACCAATGAAGAAAAGGACTCCATCCCTATCAAAGCATAAAGCATTCGAGTGAAATCTACATCACATCCTGTCAATACTACCAGTAATAGACACTGACGAGTAGCACTGGGGCGCTGACGATGAGGTATATTGACATCAGGACTATTGAAATTGCTACCTCAGTTGTGATAGGTGTCTCTGCCATTGTGATGTAAACTACATTAGTTCCAATATCAGATTATTTAGAGTAGGTTATCGGGAACCCATCGCCTATTCGGACTAGTTATTATCTTATCGTAACAAAATATTGGACAGATTGAAGTGGTAAGATTTACCCATGATGTGAACTGGAATCATTCAATGGACAAATCGATAGCGAAGAGATTTTGAATATGATGTATTCCACCATGACTAAGTTGATAAATAGTCATAAAACTATCAGATGGGCATGAGTATTCATTTCTTCATTTCATTATCTGTATGCATGGTACCACTTATCTTCGGTGCTGAGTGCAGGCCAATTGTGCTCTTGGTGAACAATATTTCGACAGTCTCGTCATTAGAACCAGTCGGTGAATAGACAGATAGGTATGTAATGGACGTGACCTTTGTGCGATCTACACCACGGAGATGCACATTAGCCACCAGGCTATCGTCAGTTATCACCTTTACCTTGTGTTCCCTTTGCTGGAAATAAAACCCGTGTTAACACTTGTTAACGCTAGACAATCCACGAACTATGGTATATACCTCGTGCCATGTCCTTTTAAACAGAACCAGACAACTAGTTTCACTAACAAATATAACATACAATGTATACCTATACCCTTGCTGGAAATAAAACCCATGTTAAAACTTGTTAACGCTGGAGTACATCCAAGAACTATGGTATTTAAATGTACCTCGTGCAATGTTCTTTAACATTGAACCAGACAACTGGCTTAACCAACAAATACGACATATTCCTATTGTTCCCTTGCTGGCACTAAAACCCACGTTAAAACTTGTTAACGTTAGAATATCCAAGAACTATGGTATATACATATTCCTCGTGCAATGTTCTTTTATATTGAACCAGACAACTAGCTTAACTAAGAAATACGACATATTCCTAATTGTTCCCTTGCGGGAAATAAAACCCTTCTTAACACTTGTTAACGCTAGACAATCCACGAACTATGATATATATCTCGTGCAATAGTCTTTTACATTGAACCAGAACACTAGTTCCAGCATCAAATACGACATATTTCTAGTGTTCCCTTGCTGGAAGTAAAACCCATGTTAAAACTTGTTAACACTGGTATACCCAAGAACTATGGTATGTACTTGTTCCTCGTGCAATGTTCTTTTTACGATAAACTAGCTCAAACAAAAAAAATGACATATTTCTAGTGTTCCCTTGCTGGAAGTAAAACCCTTGTTGACACTTGTTAACGCCAGACAGTCCACGAACTATGATATATACGTCTTGAAATGTTCTTTTACACAGAACCAGAGAATACTTAGTAGTAATACCAACACCTATACCATATGCCAAGTGTACCCATGCTAGAATGAACATCTGGCGTTAGGGTAGCCTATCCGTTAAAGCGTCCGCTCGTCACGCCGAAGACCCGGGTTCGATTCCCCGCGGTGTCCCCCGCCGTGATACTGCTAGAATATTGCTAAAAGCGGCGTTAATCTCACTCACTCACTCACTCACTCACATATTTGGTGTAGCCATCTAAGAAATAGAACCATAGAACACGCTTCAACCACAGTAGCAACGAACATACTCCTGACTGTGCGTATATTCGGTCCCAAGTTTGAATTAAACCACTTTGTATGAGATCGAAACCCAGTTTTTGGCCTTTCGACCAAACCTTTATATAGTAGGCTACCTAATAAACCACGGTTTTCAATTGTACTATTGGGACTTAACACTTTGATTTGACGAAATCAAATTTTGGCGAGGAACGAAAAACATAATCAATCCAGCATGCATGACGTAAATTACATTCCCCGTTTAAGAATATAACCTAATGAACAGAATTGTAGGGTTCATAAAAGGAATAAAGAACACGCTATTGCGTCATGACCATTCCATGTCGAGAGCATCCTAACCGTTTCCTACGTAGGTTCTTGCTCATTTCAGCCAAGTGATATAACATGTTATCGCACAATACATCTGATATAAAAGACATTTTCTGGACTGTAGAAAAGCTGTAACATTAGCGCGATTCAATCAAGGCAAAACAGATTCAGTTTTTGTTATTTCCCATGCGTCCAATAGATCAGTGAATTATTTTCCTGCCGTTGTATCTCGCTGCTGAAACGACTATTACCTTGGTGTCAAGTTAACTAGGGACTACCGTGTTAGTTCCCTTCGTCAGGAATGAAAAGTCGGACACAAGCGTTTTATGACGTTTGACATGTATTATAACTGGTCGACGTGGGCGATGAACAATGGCGGGGCTGTCTCGTCATTGAAATATACATGTTGTATGTAGAAGGCGATCTGGTAAAGGACACTAAGTCATTCTTCTCCGGGTGAAATATAATGATATTGTTCGTTGGGTTGTTGTTTAACATCACACTCAGCAATATTCCATCTATATTCACAGGTACGTCGATTATAACTGCACGTAATAACTGGATTGACTGGTCCAGACTCGATTATGTACAGACCGCCGTCATATAGCTGGGATATTGCTGTGTGCGGCGTTAAACTTCAACAAACAAACAATCAATCAAAACAGATATATCTCGAAAGTTTATCAAACATCTGGTCCATTTCGGTCGCTCGTACATCGTTACTACGGGTAGTTCCGGCATAGTCTCTACATATCATACCTTTCAGAATCGAACCCCAACTTTAGGCGTGACAGGCGTACACGTCAGCAGTCAGGACCTACGCCGGAATTTGGAACAGTATATTTAGCACTGAGTGGTAATATTACTTTAATGCATTTCCTGAGTCATTTAATAATTTACGTTAGAGTTACGTCCCTTGGGTGAAGAAGACGAGATCACGTTTAGTGGTTTACTGTTGTCGGTATCTATATTTATATTTTAACTTTGGCATGGTCCCATAAAGTTCAGATGATTAACGACGAGTAACGATCACGTTGCGTTCCATTAAAAATACAAAGTTCGAGCGACTAAAAAATTCATCGACACGTTCATATTTCTACAAAGATAAATAACCTATACATGATTGCCCCTTTGCGAGCCTGGTACCAATTTCAAAATTAAGTTTTGGTGTTGTCATGACCCCGTGCGAAATTGACACGCTATATGTTTCAGTTAGTGTAACTAGTTATTGCTAGATTACTATGTTCTGAGACCGATGTCGCGCTTAGAAAGTTAAACTTTTTTATCAATTCCACATGACGGGTTCCCAGCGCGTAACACCTGGATGAGTCGATCGTGTTCGAATCCCAGATAAGATCCGATTATGATCACTGGTTTGTCATCACTTGTGTGAACATAACTTCAAAAATCAATAAAATATAATCATTTTAAACGAAAATTTACTTATTCTATCCCAGGTTTCTATCACTTACAATACCTCATCTTCACCAAGCCATGCTGGTCGCAAAGCAGGACAAACGGTGGTCAGGGTTTCTGATTTTATTGTTTCACGTAATCCCATTCCATTTGTGATGTCAATCACTAGACTGTCTGGGCCAGATTTGATTATTTACGTATACATTATTCATGGAAATGGAATATTGCTGAGGGTGGCGTAAACAAACAATGAAACAAAACAGAACCCTGTATGAACATTGAGTTGATTCACTATTGGAAATAACCACATTGTGGGATGAGGTTTCATGTGATGGTGTTAGTCATGTCACGACGTGTTGGGAAATAGCATTAGTCAAACCTGAAAGCCTAATTTAGCCCTTACAAATATATGTAGCGTGGCGGATGTATTTAATGATTTCCTTTATAATCCCGGGCAGGGAAGTTCCAAGCATTTCAAACATCTACAAATATACCATGACCTGGTTGATTGGTGTCATTGAGCCTCGACAGCCGGGATCGAATTTGTTTGTAGGGTGGCCCATAAGTCGGCGTGTTGTTTCGTTTTTATCCCCTAGTCGTTTGTTCGAATCCCATATTTGTATATAGTGACCAGTACAAACCTACATAATTGTGTTGTAACCAGGGTTACAACATACCTACATACATAAGTGACCCGTGAAGATCCGGGTTGGAATTGATCTTCAGTAACCCATGCTTGTCGGAAGCGGCGACTATCGGGGTCCGGTGGTCAGGCTCGCTGACTTGGTTGTCACGTGTCATCGTATCATCGTGCTGTCGATCCAGACTCGATTATGTACAGGCCGCCGTCATATAGCTGGAATATTGCTGAGTGCGGCGTAAAACTGAACTCACTCACTTATTGATGTATCGGGAAGTCAGGCTTGGTAATTTGGTTTATTGTATGTCATCGTACCCCAATTGCATGGAGAATCATGCTCATAATGTCAATCACTGGATTCTCCCGCCCAACTCCGAATACTTACAGACGGCTTCGTAATGCTCGAATATTGTAGCGTTAAACAACAAACAAAAGAGTCATAATCAGTCAATATTTGCAGTTTTTGAAGGACATTAATAACATTTGACTATTCCATTGTCTTTTGCAGATTTTTAACATCTGAAAAGTTGTCATGCTTGTTGGGTCGGTCCGTCGTGCAGGGTGTTGATATCATGAGCTACATACCACCCCGTAGAAATATTAATAACCCGCCATCAATCAAATCCGATATCGTATACACAATGTATGTTTGGCTGATCAATAAATCAATATGTACGATGACCGCAATATGAACCTCAGATCTCATCACATCTATATAAAAATACAGAGGGGCGATTATTGTAAAGATATACACAAAGCAATCAGACTCAAGGCAAAGCAAGTAATTTGATACAAGTGATGACATGAACGTAGTCGAAGACACTTTTCAAGGTATTCATGAAGAATTCATGCAGTTCGCCTGCCCATGATTCTCAGTGGAACAATTGAAGCATGTCACTGATATGCAAGAAAACATGTTTTGGCGATACAATTATTGATAACAGAATTTAATAACAAAAAGGCACATGTTTTCCCCAAACCGATATGAATATTTCATGCCTAAGGGTATCATAGGGAGTGAATAAAAGCCATGTGTGATGAACGCTAATTTATTACAAAGAACGCATCGCCTGAAACCCAACAGAAACCTTTTTGATGAGTACGTCAACAAAAAGTTTCATATAATCTGTTGAGATTAAAAGGACGTTTCTGCATTTTCACACTCTGTCTCCAGAGCAAGCTCGATCAAGCGTTTCCTAAATCCAATCAGTCAATTCCTTCCAGGACTTCGACGTTCGAATTTCCCTTTTTCAGGAAACACGTCGACTTCAGGAACATCGCTTTCCTGTGGGGTTTTTTTCGAATGAAATCAGCTGGCAAAAACACAACTTCATTACATTCACTTACACAATTAAACAGAAATAACCGCCGTCAAATACCATCGAAATTACAGAAACAATAAAGTTAACCTCTTTTCAACGTTGATTCTAAATGTAACTGACAATTTAAAACCCGGAAATTCATTTTTTGTAACACTAGAAAAAAAAACTGATTCTCGCCACTCGTAACTCTTTGGAAAGCAGATGGTATGGGCCCGTCCGGAAGCGCTGGTCATTAATTATTGACAATGTTCCGATAGGAAACTGTGATTTCTATGCCTAGTCGCCTTTCCAGCATTATGTTTCGTGGCAAATGCACCTCAAAGAAAAGAAAATTGTTCCTTTAATGGATCGCTTCCGTTGTTTGAAAAGAAGTGTGCAAGCATAACGAGTGTGTTGGTTTCTTATCTGGCGGCAGTAAATATGTAAATATGCCTTCATATTGTTCCTATCCAGCCCGTACACTGAAATGTTGGCATTGAGTTACTTCTTGGAAGAGTCTGTGTAGATTGTTTAGGATGCTCCATCAGAGGAGTGATGTGTGTACAGCCAGTCATCTGTTTATGTTAAAAGGCACAATAGACATTCAAATCGTTTCTGTTGCCAGACAAATGAACGTTTAAATTTGGAAACCATTTAGCTTTGTTATTTATGGTGTGATTATGATGTCATATCAACCTTAGGATAAATAGCACCATGCTCGCTGCTTCTTGCAACTTTTGTATGAGAAAATACCACTGGCAACAATTAATCTGCACAGGAGAAAAATGTGAGTGGCACGTACTCGCAATTTAAGACATAACACACTTTCATCTTCGCATAGAGGTTTTTCTTTTCAGGTTCTCAGAACATACCGGAAATCACAATATATCTCATTACAAATTAACCGAAAAGAAATGTAACCCATGCCAATATGTCAAGGCCAAACGTACTAAACCTCTGTTTATCTAAGACTGCACTGAAGTCACTGAGACAATTGTTTTTCCAGTGTTTCTTTTGACCCGTGAAGATCTGGGTTAGAATTGGTCTTCAGTAACCCATGTTTGTCGTAAGAGGCGACTAACCAGATCGGTTGATCAGGCTCGCTGACTTGGTTGACACATGTCATGGTATCCCAATTATGATGATCGATGCGCATGGTTTTGATCACTGTATTGTCTGGTCTAAACTCGGTTATTTACAGACCGCACAATTCATGTATGGTGATGGGTTCATTTGACTTCCATGGTGGCTTTTATTTTAATCTGGTGGTTAAAGCGTTCATTCGTCACGCCGAAGTCCCTGGTTCGATTCTTCACATGGGTACAATGTGTGAAGCCCATTTCTGTTGTCCCCCCGCCGCGATATTGCTAGAATATTGCTAAAAGCGGCGTAAAACTAAACTTACTGACTCGATCACCCTTTTTTATTACCCCTATAAACACACGCTATTCGGATCGAATATATTCACGAACGATGAAGGAAATTTCGCAGGCAAATACCCTAAGTGCCTTAATCAACACAGAAGACTGCTTCTTTAGATTAAGAAGAAATCGAGAATCCATATTCGAACATGTAATACCCCAATGCTACATGAACGTGCCGTCTACATTCTTCGTCTCTCGCTTGTCGATTGATAAGATAGTGCTTGTTACTGTCAAAGATAATGGCACTGACATTAGTTCCATGACATAATAGGCCAGAGCTTGTCACTCGCGCGGAAATGGTGACGAATCAATTTCATGATATACAGGAACATAGCGGAGTTACGTTGACCCTATGAATGTCATTTACATATTAATGTCTTCAAGCCCGAACAGAACCTACGACGAGTTTGTGAGGTTTGCCATTGTCTTCATCTCATTGTTTCCTTGACCGTCGCCTTGAAAGAATAGTGTGTTTGTTTGTTGTTTGATGTCACGCTCTGCAATGTTCCAGCTTTATGGCGGTCTTTAAATAATTGAATCTGGACCAGCCAATCAAGTGATTGACATATGCACATCGATCTACGCAATTTGGACATGAGGACATGCATCAATAAAGACAGAAAACGTAATTTACAAACATTTACAATGTGTCAACTTCAGATTTACAAACATTACAAACCTTGTAATTATGATATTTACAAAGCTTGTTAATTTTCGTCAATATCAAATTTCAAATTTGTAAATGTATCGTAAAAAATATCTGTACAAAATTGTAAATGTCTTGTAAATCTCATCATTTCAAAACATTTACAAGCTTGTTAATGTAGACTATTTTTGCTGTGCAACCAAGTCACCAAGCCTAACCAGCCGATCGCGACAGTTGCCTTATACAACGCATAATAAGGTGTTTTTTGTGTTGAAGTCGCCGACTAAAAATGACAGGTCATGTCGTGTTTAATTGCGGCTTCTAACCAATTAACTGGCACTGCTCACCATTATGCACAGTGCAAGGTTGAAATACTGAATACAATAGTAGCAGAATGCTGGATGATTAATTCCATGATAAATGTTTTGACGTTTTCTGTTTGATAATTCCAATTTCCAATATTTCTGCTTCTTTGGCCTAGCACCACGTAAAAACAGACGACGCACGCAAAGGCCAATCATGTTTTTTTTGTAATGGCACCCAATATTCGCACCACTCAAAATGTAAAACCAGTCAATAAAATATGACCCACTTTTTGCTGATGTCATCATTTAAAACAGGCAACCAGTCCACCCGAAACGCTTGAGTCTAGCAAATCCTGAACAACTAATTCCCTTCAGCATATGTTCCCTTATTTCACTCATTCAGTATATTTTTCGAATGGAATGAAATCCTGAACGGAAAACGCACTTTTCAGAAGTTTTTCATTCAAAATACATCGAATTCATCACAATATTCAGATTTAAAGCGTTAAAGCATGATGCGATTAAACGCTCGAAGGGTTTTAATGATTATCGTGTTTCTAACGCAGACATTGACATTTGTAATCTCGCCATATAGTAATGGTGTATCGATATTCCGTGGTCGGCAGTTGTCATCAGAGTAATAATATAACAGCTTTCCTTCAATCCAATCAGATCGATACGAGAATTATCGATCTCTTTATTGACCTATATCAACAAAATACTTGGGAACAGGGCCACGAGGGACGGAACATGAGCCAATAAACGACAAGATACGCAACAGAATAATAAACGTATCACTTTTTGCAGTGATCTATGTCGATTGCCGTGACCTTCAACATAACAAGGTCATACGTTACGTCTCGTCAAATAGTCTGACTGCAAGGGATGGTTTAAATGAGTACACCGGGTTCTTGTAAGGCGTATGAAAGTCTGAATATAAGGATATGGTCGAAATACAATTTAGGGTTTGCACTCGTTTTAAAAATATAACGTTTTATAAATTAAGCTTCTTGCATCAGTAGTTTCTGTGCTTTATTGAGGCAATTGATTTTATTAGCATCTATTTGGTGATCAAAGTGACAATTACGTTAACGATACATTAGTCTGTTTCTTAGGATGCGTGAAGTTTGAAAAAAAATATTCATTTATTCACAATTCAATTTTAAATTTCACAAGAAATATTTCTTTTCTTTAGCAATGGTGTTTATGTTACAGGTAGAGTCTTTGCCCTTTAAATGGATTGAGGGGTTGAGTGAATATGGTATTACGCCGTTTTTGGCAAAACGAAACCAAATCAAGACTAAATTGCCCACACAGTGTTACCTAGTAGGGAAAGGAACACGGACCTACGGCTTCCACACGAGGCTACTCTGCAACCTTAACTCAGAAGAATTATAAAGTCAGTCGTTTAAAAAGAAATCAACTTTTTTAAAAAATACAGTTTGTGTTTTTCAGTTTTGTTCGGAGATAAATTGAACATTTGAAATCTCAGTTCAATTTAGCGCCTGAACTCTGCAGACAAAATTGCTGCGGGTGGAAAACGTGGCATGTTTAGCTCCAGATAATGCACTAAATGCAATAATACAACTATCTGGAAACCTCCCCTTGTTTTCTATACTTAATAAGTTTAAATTCATTCTCGAAACAGCGTTCAACTACGGGGAACTATATATAATCCGTTCAATCAGTTTGAAATCATACACATTAGGTAACATCTGCCATTCAAATTGACGTCATTTAAAAGGATTTAGAGCATAACGTGCTAACAACCTTGATTGAGACGTAATGTCAAGGACACGGTCACGTGACTGGTTCGTACAGTCTCGAGGTCTGCTTGGGAGGATAGCATAAAAGGTTAACTACATTGCAATACCGTTTTATTAGATAGTATTCTATTGCAGCCTTAGTCATTACGGTTCAAAACTCCTTCTCAACGAGGCGGCGAAGGTCAAGGTCAACGCCAGCCCTGAATTGATGTAGTGCCGGTTTAATGGGCTTTCCAGTCAATTCACTATGTACTTGGCACATTAAGTCATCTAAAGACATGACCTAGTGTAATGCTCATGGTTATCAATACGCGATCACGCCCACAACCATGTATCCTAAGTATTAATTCACGAGAGTATCCTTTCATGCTATCGACGTAATGGTCTTTGCACTGTACACAATTACGTTACGCCAATGGGTTTTTAACAAAGAACTTATTCTGACAGAAAGATCACCACCGGAAACCCCTACATTTGCAAGCATCTCTGAGTAGATGCATCATGGACACAACCTCATCTTGGTAAATGGCTTTAAAGAAACGTCATTCCGTTGTCAGGATGTCGTGGTCTCCATAATGAAGGTCTGCTCGAATAGATTTTGTTTGCTGACGAGGGCCGGTAGGGTTTTGTTTTTGTAGATAAACCGTTCGCTCGTCACGCTGAGGACACGGGTCCGATTCCCTACATGGGTACAATATGTGAAGCCCACTTCTGGTGTCCCTTGCCCTGACAGTGCTGAAATATTGCTAAAAGCGGCGTAAAGCCAAGCTCACTCACTCACGAAAAGTTGGAATCTTGCCAACGACAACAAAATAACCCATAGACATTACCACAGTGGTAGCAACGACATCATTTAAAGAGCGAGGTTCTGTGCTAGGGAGACATTAATAGCTGGATAATGCCAGTGCAGTCAAATACAGTTGTATCGAAGTTCATGTACTCACTCGTCATCATCGTCGTCGTCGTCGTCATAATCATCATCATCATCATCATCATCATCATCATCATCATCATTGTCACTGATGGCCATATGCCTACCATAGATCGTGTTAAAACCTTTACTGAGACATTGCATGTTATAACCTCGATTGCCCAGCGTACGAGCAACAGTGAAATCGTGATAAATAGAGTCTGTCCGGTAGTACCTAATAACTTGTGAAATGTAAACCCCAAAGGCTGAACTTATTGGAATATTGCTCGACATGAAGGAAACACATTATTGAAACATGAAGAAAACCTTCATTAAATATGTTCTCCGTGTATACGTCCTCCCAGACTCGCTACAATGATCACAATCGTAGTAACGTACAAATACCATTACTTGATTGCCTTCACAACTGTCTATAATAATCCACTGTGTACAAACACCCTTCCCGAACTCATCCTCCCATTCTAGCCATCCTTTCCCTCCACGCAATGCCACAGCCTTCTCCACGCAATGCCACAACCTTCCCTACTTAACTGAACCTAACTGGATGTAGTTATGCTGTGAAAAGGATCAACTTGAATCACAGCGGACATTAATCCTAAACGGTTTAGATACGCTCCGATATGTATTGATGATGAAGTATAAAGAGCCAAATTGCTATTTCAATTTGCTTTGGTTAACAAGGGCACACTAATGTCTCGTTCATTTGATGCTGAGGAAAGGTTTGAGTAAAATTATGTATCTCCAAAAAGCAGTATATAACAACAGACGTTGTTGTCACTTCTTCAGTGCAAGATCATAACATACAAAACTAGTTACAACAAAGTAGCACACGAGTAGATGATTCAGGGAAGAAACACATGATTACCCAGTAAAACGTGCCACAACATCGTAAAACTAAGTCCAAGCGAGTAAAATCTGATACGACATATTATTAGCAAGATCACGTTGTTCTCATTTCCTCTGGGCGGGATCATAAACTCCTCTCAAAAAATTAAGAAACAAGTAGTTTCAGTGTAATATCTTTATGAATCTCGATAGCAATTTTTGCCGGCATGTTACTGACAGGTAAATATTGAAAGAACACATAACCTTTAGTGACTGACAGATTGATTTATCTGGTAACATATATAACATTACCGAACCCAACCACCCTCAGAAACAACATGAAAAATTGTGGCATGAATGTGCTCCACTCTTCACACATGCACCATGTAATCATCCCTCTGGTACAACAGGCGGGTTCTAACTTCACTTGTATGGATGATAATGGTCGTCCATGGATCATAATGCCCAAGAAAAAGTTGTTAATGATGTTGTTTAGATCAACAACATCACACATATCGACTGGCCTGCAAGGTCACCTGATCTTAATCCCACTGAACATGCTTGGGACATTCTTTGAAGTCGTGTTTACGGTCTCCATCTTCACCCCCAGACTCTGGATGAACTTGAACAGGCGTTACAGAGAGAATGGCAGAACATTCAACAACAGCAACTTTAAAGGCTCATTTGGTCAAAGCAAAGACGTGTAGAAGCTTGCAGTTGTGCTCATGGTGGTCCATGAGCTGTCACTGTCCAAAACTGACTTGAACCTTCATGTTAACATTTTGCTCCATCAATGTGGCACATTTGGCATGACTGTTTCATGGGGACATGCTTTTGATGATTTGTAAGTCTGCTATTGCTCAATACCATTTCATTTTGTTGAACTTGTGTACATATGTTTCACCAATTTATTGCATCATGCCATGATTTCAAATTTAAGAAGGGACATTTTCTCTTATATTTGAGGGAAGTGTTAAGTCCTACTGGGATTGATATTTGATGTTGAGATTCAATTACAACATGTGTTAGCTACCGTTTTATTGGTTGTAGCTTAGTCCTTTGGTGGGACTCAGGTCGCTGTAAAGAGTTGCGGCCCTTGGGCACATAAGAACCCTATAATTGTGGGTTCTAATTCCGATTCTCCCTGACTTTGTTCCTAGGTTTGCAACATCATACCAGTGCATTAACCATGAAGTTTAGATTGGACCTAACAAACCCTTATGAAGCAGGTAAAGCATATGCACAGATTCGAACATTGTACGACATCATGGTACAACAGGGACAACATGGTACAACACAGATAATATGATGCATCGCAGACAGCATGACAACATGGTAAAACATGGACAACATGCTACAACATGGACAACATCTTGCATCAAATACATTATGATACAATATGGAAAACATGTTGCATCACGGGCAACATGCTACAATGTGGACAACATCTTTCATCACAGACGACATGATAGAACACTGACAACATGGTACAATACAGCCAACATGAAGCATCATAGACAACGTGGACAACATGTGACATCACAGACAACATAGTACAGCACAGAAACAACGTGTGTCACGGACAACATGGTAAAACATGGGCAATATGGTACATCACAGACAACGTGGTACAGTATGACACACCATGGTACAACAAAGATAAAATCGTGCGTCACAGCCAACAGGGTACAACACAGACAGACAACATGTATACATGACACAGCAAAACATAGCCCAAAATGACACAACACAACAGACAGTGTCATATAAAACAGACACCATAGCAACAACAGCAAAACATAGTAAAAAGATATAAACATGCATGATACAACAAACATGGTTCATCACAGACACACACGATTCAATACAGTAAAGAACGTTTAACATGAAAACAGAGGGGCGGTTGGGTAGCCTAGTGGTTAAAGCGTTGGCTCGTCACGCCGAAGACCCGGGT
>VKKT01000704.1:267950-280257 GCA_008038995.1 Haliotis laevigata
CCTTGCACCATCACCGAGTAATGGTTGTCGATCTAGCACACATCTTCTGTCAACTGTTTCACCACCACACCTTGCACCATCGCCGAGTAATGGTTGTCGGCTGTGCACATCTTCTGTCAACGGTTTCACTACTACCTTGCACCATCACTGAGTGACGGTTGTCGATCTAGCACACATCTTCTGTCAACTGGTTCACTACCACCTTGCACCATCACGAGTTCGACTATTTTACAAACATTTGTTTAGCGTTTAATGTCTATGTACCTGTACGACATTCTCCCTGGTGCTGCATTATCAGTGTGTATCAATTCGTATGTCATCATGTGCCACTAGTGTATGTTCGTTGCTTACCAAATGTTCTTTTTTCACTGTCTAGCATGATGGTGCTTTAAGAACAATAGATATCATTTAATAGCGTCATTGACTGTTTCAGAATACTCTGTTAACAGTCATGGCACATTTACACATTTACATTTATGTTTAATGTGTGGAATGTCACGGTGCAGGCAACGTTTGTTCAACTCTTTAGGTTGATGCTGTATACAAATGGTTAAAGCGTTCGCTCGTCACGCCGGGGATCCAGGTTCGATTCCCCACATGTGTACAATGTGTGAAGCCATTGTGTGTGTCTTCGCTTGTGATATTGCTGGAATATTGTGGCTTAAGACTATACTCAATCCGTGCTTAAGCTATTTTTTGGGTTTTGTTCAGTTTTTTAGAGACGGAATGTAAATTCATATTGTGTGCACAAGACGACACCACACACAACAAAATACGTGAAACATCAGTGACTACAACATGTGATACACATTAGTCGGATGATACTGCTCAGTAGTATATGCATGAAATGTCGTATGCATATACCAGGGTCTGCTTGAATACGCAGCCTTTGTTAATAGTGCTATAATATTGCAAACTGAATAGGGCAATGTACCAATCATCCCGATTCAGTGTAACATATATCCAATAATATCGCTACCAATTCTACACAATTTTACGTACAGAACTGAAGAGCAAGTTTGTTAGTTCGAACTAGTTTTATTAAATAGTGTAATTGTTCTATACATTTGAACATCTTTGAATACTCAAATAGTGTCCTTAACTGGTACAGCAAATTGAAACCTACTACTATTTTAATCGTAGTATATGTGTTATTTTAATATATGGCTAGATTTATCTAAATTGCTAACGGCTGAAGGGATGGTGTAAATCCAGCTAGGTCCCGTGCAGGTAGTAAGAGTACTGTAAGTCCCCATGGTCCCTGGCATGGTGATCTAACTTCAGTTGTTGGCAATACATAGCCTGTTTTTATATTGTGTTGTTCTGTATTGTTAAAGTATTTTAGTGTTAATTACTAGTTTTAGATTGAAATGTGTGATATACTAGTTGTTTTACTGTCTTTTGCTGACAGGTATTTATAATTTACCTTTATTCATTGTAAAATTATAACTTGTTTGTAGTCACGTTATGGCTGGAATATTGCCGATGTGACTTAAAATCTTAACTCACTCACTCACTCACCTTAACTGGTAACCAATGTAAGCAGAGAATGATACTTACATAATTCAATGAAATAATATTTTTTTACTATTAGAATGTTAGCATTGTGTGGCTATTGTAAAAGATTTGATATAAGTGGCCAAATAATAGTTATATTGCCACTGGGTACTGGGCTAACATAAAACCAAATAGTCCTTTCAATTCAACACACTATGCAGACAACACGGAACACGAATGCATTTGTATAGAATGGTTTATGCAAGGATCTTCAATTCTGGAAGCTTTTATCGTAGTCTGGGGGTACTAACAGAACAACATTTGCATTATCAAGAAAAATCACCAGTGTGAGGTCCCAGCCGTGATACTAAATATTCTCCTGGGTATTCACTCCAGGCAACATTGCGCTCCCCTCACCCCCATCCTCATCCAATGACATATGACGCGACAGAACAAGAAAAACATAACATTGTCCAGCGCTTAATCCGAGACTTTCAAACCGTGTATCTCTTTCACTAATATGTTCTATAATTCCAAGACACATACAATACTTGATTATTGAAAAGACATCATTGAGAAAACCAGAGAGTCCACGAAGATTAATTTACAAGATTTACATAGGTTTGGCATCGATCGAAGCCATGGTATTTGGCTCCGAAATGCAAGCTCACTCAGAAGAGTATTACAGCAAGCGTGATTTGAATCGCTGCGGATTCAGTCTGCAATGGGGATATATATCAGCTTGTTCTATTAGCCCTAGTAGTGTTTTTAAACGACCTTCTGTCCAGTTAAATTTCAAACTAACAGTCCCCAACCCAAGGTATTCCCTCAGAGTATCTGATGTTGCTGCTTTGCAAACACAGTGATTAGCGAAGCTGGGAGTAATGGAGCTACCCTATGGCTGCGGAGCGCAGATTATCGTTACCAAATGTAGACCTCGGCCTGCTTTGTAGCTTTGAGTCAAAACTGCGGACCTTCTGATGAAGACTAGGAAACAGAAAGAAAGCTATTACAGAGTCACCGCCTATGGCTGGTACATTAAATTAGAAGAACAGAAACAAATTTAAAATTGAAATAGAATGTCTACATAGAATATATCTATTTTCGTAAGTTACCAGGATCGAATGAAAGGGCCTATTTACGTACGTTTAGCCTGCATGGATATGTGGGTCATAGAACGTCAGTTTGGGAATGAAAACATCAGAGAAGTCATAGATATTGATTTCCATAGCATGTAACGCAATTTCGCAGGGATCTGTTTACGCTGTATGAGTGAGTTGGGTTCTACTCTCTTTTCTACAGTAATGCTGTAATAACAAGGCTGAGGGGACCTGGAAGTGGATTTCACACATTGTATTCATTTGGGGAATCGAAACCGGACTTTCCGCCTGACAAGCTAACCACTTTAACCACTACCCCACTGTCATGTTGTATGTTTCAAACTTAAGAGAAACGGTCAATGCAAATTAGCTCGAAGGGTGTTTTCCGCAATTCTGTTTATTGTATTTAGTAACGGAAATATGTTTGAATGCTTGTGAACTTACATAGCAATAAAAAAAACGTGGCCATGCAAGTGAACTGAAAAAGTATGGAATGGATTTAATACTTTCTATCATTTCTACGCACTATGGCTGATATGTAGCTTTACTGGGTGTTAATAATAATAATAATAATAATAATTAGTCCATTTATATTGCGCTAAATCCACACTGACAGCATGCTCATAGCGCGGGCAGTTCAGTATTACCCGGGATAACCCATGCTGCCTGTTAGCTGTAGCCCAAGCTGCCTATCTCACCGGGTACCCATTTTCTGCTGCTGGTGGTGTATGTGGTCCTGTGCATAGAGCTCAGGTCAGTTGAAGTTAAGCAACGTTGGGCGCAAAGAGTCCTGATGGCAGCTTGACATCCTCAGAGTTTCTAGGACTTCCGTCCTGCCCCACAACGAAGCAGATGTGATACATCTGGTCTCAACTTAGGCAAGTGAGTTTGTTCAAAACTGCCTCTGTTCACCCAGCAGAAAATGGATACTGGGTGTTGAACAAACAACTTGTCTCAACAAGCTAGCGTATATTTGTATTAGTTCAGGTAAGCAAGAAAATATTAAGTCAACGCCTACACTTCTATCCATTTTGAGCTGTTGCACATTTAATGTAAATAACAATACCTTTCCCACAGTGTATGCAAACAGTGAAAGCCATGACTGGGCATAAAGCAAAATCTATACAAAAAATAAATATCTCGTAAGTCCGTTGAACTCCTTCCCAATTCAAATCTTCAAAGAAAATTACAAGAGATCAGATGAATGAGGTTCTTCAAAAGCACCATATGATAGATGAGAAAATGATTGCTGTTACTTTTGCCTCTGACTATAATGCTGATCCCACGTTAAACGACAAGAGGTCTTCTTAGCTTGCATTTATTCTGTCCTTTAACATGTTCGGATCATGATCACAAAATAAGGGCATGTTTTACGTTTATTGCGCTCGTTAGCCAAATCCGAAGTCGATCATGCGACAGACATCAAATGTACATGGTCAGGTTGAGTGGCACCTAATAAATAGCTTAATACCGCACTCATTTACATCCAGAATATAGGCCAAGGTCCCGATCCGCAAAGCGTTCGTAAAGTTACGACCTGTCGTAACTCCATAGTTTATCATCGGATTACGAATGCCATAGCGCTACGAACGTTTTGTGGATCGGGACACTGTATAATATAATATGAGACATTCATTAATACAAAACTCGAAACCATTGTTGACAAGTGTTTCAGGATCAAGATCAATTTGATCGTTAAAAAGGAACATTTCCAGAAGAACAGGACGAGAAGGTTGCATTTCTCTCAGTGTCGATGACGTTAGGCCTGTCATTTATATATTGTGAGCCATCGTCGTAAATGTGTAAATTATCATACCAAAATGCACTCGGGTTACTGTTGCCGTGCTATAGTGAAAGGCAAAATGACAACGTTTAACGGTGTGATTTCAGCTTCGCATCTGGAAACGCCATTCGTAAATTATTTCGCACTCTACGAATAACGCAGCATGTGGATAAATGGTTTATCCCCCTGTGTGGAAGGGTCCCTTATAATGCCTGATCCATAGCTTATCGATTTGCAAGCTTTCAAACCGCCGACGATTTTCTTTAGAGTGATTGACTCCAATTATAAAGAATGACAGATTGCCACACACAATCTCTCAGGGTGGGTCTCGGGGTTTTTTAACCACGAAATTGTGTTAAGTATATTTTCATCTGTTGCTTTTTAGCATTTTGAGTTCCTGATGTAGCATTACCTTGCCCAAGTAGCTTCATGGTCGTTTTGAACGTTTCACCGTGGTTGAGTCGACCTTGAAGAGCACAGGTAACTGATGAACTCGATTGCCATGGATGGGAGGCCAGAGGTGAAGGTGAAGGTAACTGGGGAGTCGAAGGGCAAGGTTGTGAGGTAGATTAGTGGTTAAAGTTTTCGCTCGTCATGACGAAGATTGTGTTTCATTTCCCAAAAAGGTAGAATGTGTGAAGTTTATTCGTGATATCTTCTTGTCGAGATGTGCGAGCATCATCGCTGACATGGACGTGAAACCAACCACATTGTCTGACAGGAAGGGACATGGCGGGATGATTGATCGATTGTTGTTTAACGCCTCCCTGAGGAAAATTTCAGCTAGATATGGGCAATATGTAAATAATCGAGTCAATCCAGTGATCAAAAGCATGAGCATCGATCTACACAAATGGGACACGAGGACCAAGCCAGCGAGACTGAATACCCGATCGCCTCTTACGACAAGCATGGTGAAGACCGGTTATAATCCAGAACTCCACGGGTTACCGGATGAGATACTTTCAAAACTCATGAAATATCGACTAATTGACGGAATGAAACAGAAAATCAATGTTAAAATCATCAAATAGACATTTATTGGCTTGTTTTAAGATGAAACTCGATTACTCCTTCACCTGACGCAATCAATATTATACTACTTCTGCAGTGTACGTGAGTGAGTGAGTGAGTGAGTTTAGTTTTACCCCGCTTTAACAATATTCCAGCAAAATCGCGGCGGGCACACCAGATGTGGGGTTCGTGACATAACTGCATTAAAGTTGAATATGGTCTGAATAAAGGCTCGTTGGTTAACCGGTTGTTTGGCTGGTTAGATGGCTGGCTGGCTGGCTGGCTGGCTGGCTGGCTGGATAAATGGACTGATAGGTGGATGGATACATGATTGAAGGATAGATAGATGAGTGGATGGATGATGGACGGACGGATGGATGGATAAATGGATGGATGCATGGATGGACTGACGGACGGACGGACGGATGACAAATAACTTAAGACATGCATGGCATATTTTTAATTATTGAAGCGTTCACTCATTATACCAATGGTCTCTTGCCTGGTTCGATTCCTTACATGGTTAATGGTGTGCCCCCTTTTCTGGTGTCCTTCTGGTGATATTGCTGAATATTTCTATTTGCGGTGAAAAACTCACTCATTCTAAAGGCGTACAGTGTTAACGAATGCCATCTAAGTTCCGATAACGACGTCAAATATATGGGATCACGGTACACCGTTGGGGTTGGTGCTCTGGATCCTTGGACCCGTGAAGGTCCTGGTTATAAGTGTTTTTCAGCTACCCTAGCTTGTCGTAAGAGGCGACTAACGGGATCGGGTGGTCAGGCTCGCTGACTTGTTTGACACATGTCCTCGTATCCGAATTGCGTAGATCGATGCTCATGCTTTTGATCACTGGATTGTCTTGTCCAGACTCGGTTATTTACANACCGCCGCCATATAGCTGGAACAGTGGTGAGTGTGGCGTAAACTAAACTCGCTCACTTTGGATCCTTGTGCAGAGGGCGTTGTAGCCTAGTCGTAAAAGCGTTCGCTCGTCACGCCAATAATCCGGTTTCGATTGCCCACATGATCATAAAGCCTGAAGGCCATTCCTGGTGTCCCCCGCCGTGATATTACGGGAATATTGCTAAAGGCAGCGTATAACTAAACTCACTCACTCATTATACAGGGAACAATGTCGTTTGTTTTCTATATATTGACATTTTGTGTCATGACTTCTGTTTGTCGTTCGCCAGGTAAACAACACACTCAATACTTCAGTTACAGATGCCAGCTAATTCATTACATTTCTGTGTAGGTATCAGTGACGTCATTAACGCTAGTGACGCCACCATAATGTATATATGGAAGTAACTGTAAGAATATACTTGTTTTGTCAAGATACGAGTATAATTATTTATGCTTGTCTGTGAATTTGAAATGTCATCGCCTACATTTAGCAGACCCTTCAATTTTATTACTTTTTGTAATGTGTTAATAAAAAACACATTAAGCTGGGCGTAAGTGGCGACATTTTGCGACAAAAGATAGATACGAATCCGCCCTAACGCTAAGTGTTGTTAAATTACGCTCAACGGAAAAATACATTTCATTATTATTCATGACTCTTAACTCTTTACAATGAGGCCACTCGTTAATCAAGACACTGTCATACCTACAATAATCGCTCGAATTAGTGAATCATTGACACAATGAAACCACCCTACTTCTAATTCCGATTATTGGTAAATTCCAAATTCGGACCCATCATATGTAAAGTGAGATTACTCCGTGATGATGATTCGTGCCTCCGCCACTTTGTTTAAACGTGGGGTAGCCTTGTGGTTAAAGCGTTCGCTCATCACGCCCAAGATCCGGATTTGATTACCCACATGAGTACAATGTTTGAAGCCCAGTTTTGGTGTCTTTAGCCGTGACATTGCTGGAATATTGCTAAAAGCGGCGTAAAACCATACTCACTCACTCACTCATTAAACGCTAACGTCCGGATTAACGGTGTCAGAGCGGGCTGTAGCTTGTCACCATCACCGGCAATATTCCAGCTATATTACGGATGCCGGAAGGAGTCAGGTCTTGCCCGGGCAAACTAGTGGTTGATATCATCAGCTAGTTGCTGCTTATCTGCCAAATTCCAATTTCGCTTCAAAAAGAATTGATTTAAGATTTATCTACAGTTATATCCCTTTACTCGAAATCGAGATGGAAGGGTTCCCATAAGTCTCTCGTACAGACCCTGAAGCAAATATATCCAAGAAAGCCCACGCAAGTCTAGAAAATGTGGCAAGTCTAGATTTCCTCAGCTTCAGGGCTCCTTTTCATTATATACAGTATATATATATATTGTTTTTACTATGAACTTTTTTTTTCAGTAAAATATGTTCATTTCAAGAGACTAGTTGTTAGTCTAGGTTCCCATAAAAAATATGCTTATAACGAACTGACGGATATAACGAACTTTGTTTCTTGTCACGACCGCTTTCTGTATATTTCAGCGTATGACGATCTACGGTTATAGCGAACTAGAATATGTGACCCTTGAAGTTGAGTTCGTTTTAACCGTAGTCTGTATGAACCCACATGCCAGAGGGATACGTGCAATGTACTGTTATCCGCGCCCTGCACTGGACAACTCTCGGCCTCAGAAAACGCCAAGTACACACAGTAACCCTGTTCAAACATAGATACACATTGCAGAGTAGTGCCCCTTTAATGCACTTGGGACAATGGAGACAGTGGATGCACAGTATACAGTATCGTCTCGATTAAACTTTTAATAAAATAAAAGTGCATGAGTTTAGTTTTTCATATTTCCCTCACAAATCTGACACAATAAACGACAAGCATTTATCCCAAATTGCATTTTCGATCAATTTTAGAAACATGAATGGTATTAATTTTCAAACTCTAACATTCGTTTCCAACATTATGTAAAACGATATTCAAATGTTCCGTCATAAATGCCAAAGGGCAATGCTTTGGTGTTCCATTACCTTCTATTGAATAAATAAGGCGGTCCGAGATTTGTTTTCTAAACATTATCCCGCGGTTTCGAAATGCCTCGCATTGTAATCGATGCTGCGCCGTTTCAAATAACACATTTTTTTCTATTTTCTGAGTTCGATGTCTTCGAATTACAGTGGGAATGAATTCAATTAAAATATCACAATAGGCTGACGCTATGAAAAGGGTCTGTTTTGAAGGCATGATGCCATACACTTAAAAAGCGACCGAATAATATCACATGTATCAATTCAATTTCAATGGGACAAAACATTTATTAAGTCTGGTACAACTTGTAGGTAGTGAAAGTCATCCGAGTTTTTTTCTGACTTTCCAGTATCGAACTTAAATCCGAAAGCTGTTTGTCTTTTGTTTTCAAACATCTGTAAAATGTTACCTTGTTGGCGATTGTAGTGTCATCATTTTCTACAATGATGATATTTCCGCTCAGGACTTTCTTCGTCAAGACGGCACAATAAATAAAAACATGATCACATGAAGTGACATTTTATGGCGTTTCTTTTAATATTGAATCTGGCTTTTTATTCAACCAGCAGTAAATGACCAGATTTAGTCAATGTGGTCATCATATTGACAATCTGGTGTGCAGGGTTGTGTCCATTAGTGGTACCAGGATCCGCTGATCCCATATTTGCACAAACTTGGAACCATACCCGTGCTCGTGTTTCACCATATAAATATTTAGAATTTTCTTAACTTCTCAGCTAACAATATCACTTTGTCACAACGTTATGCTTTCGTTGTTACGACGTTATTCTCCCATTTACGTTGTCACAACGTTGTGACGTGAGGTTGTGATACGTCATTTTCACTTCGTAGAAATGCTCTTTAATGTTTATTCATCAATTTGCATGTTGTTTTGGTCGTGTGTTTTCTGAAGATGTAGCTGAATAGCGAGGAAAGAATCTCAAAGTAAAAAGTTGTACAGAAAACTCTATCGTGACACCAAGTTATTGTGTATTAGTCGATATACAACGTTTTGACAACGTATATATGTAACGTTGCTGTAACGTTGTGAAATAACGTTATAAAATGACGTTATACTAACGCTGTGACAATGTTATGTCATGACGTTACCAATCTACGTCCTTCCCATGACGTTACCAATCTACAACCTTCCCCTGATGTTACCAATCTACACCCTGCCCATGACGTTACCAATCTACAACCTTCCCACAACGTTGTGTCATGACGTTACCAATCTACAACCTTCCCACAACGTTGTGACATGACGTTACCAATCCACAACCTTCCCACAACATTGTGTCATGACGTCACCAATCTACAACCTTGCATCAGAAATGGGCTTCACACATTGTACCCATCAGGGGGAATCCAATCTGGCGGTCCTTCGGCGCTTTGCAAATGGATACGACTCTGCCGAAAGAGACACCAAGTAAACAAAACTAAGTTCGGACAACTCTAACTTCCACTCGCTGCCACCGACATCACATGACCATGTACTGGCTCTTCAATAATTTGATGCTACTGATAATTGCTACAATCAAATATTGGGAACTGATTTTTGTCTGAGAATGTAAAGTTTAAAAAAATCAGTTCCTTTGTTTAAATTTTCAGAGGCTAGAAAATAGGTATTTTTTCTAATTTAGAGGAGTCTGGTTTGCCAAGACCCTTTAAAGTACACTAAAGAACAGGTCGATACTGTAGACTCTTACTGTTTTTAGACCCATCCATCACTTCGCTAAACTTCTTTCAAATACAAGAGTACGTTCTTGTTCTTATTTGTTCCTATGGTTCCTGAAAGAGGGACAACAAATATGCCAAATCCGTGGTATCATTTGGCCTTCGTCGTTTTGAAGACTTATGACAGTGGCTGTGGCGGCGTGGTTAAAATTACCTGAAAAGCTTAAATAGAACGAAGTTGGCAGTTCCTTGATTAGAAAGACCACCATTTCAACTTCTGTTTTGTCATTACATCCATATGGCATTGCTGTGCACAACATGCAAGTCCAGTGATTTTATCTGGTTTCCTTTAAAGACGACTTTTCTAGGCATTTAGATCCAAAGTAGTTGGGAGTTTCTCCTATTTTGTGAAGAAAGACGTGAATTTCGAAAACGAATTATTGTGATGGAAATATTGGATGAAAAAGAAACTTTATACAGGTTCTTACTAGAAATGTGTTCATGTGTTCATGTTTTCGTGTGTTCGTTTTCGTGTTCGTGTTCGTGTGTGGGTGTTTTGTGTGTGACAACAGTGAGATCAGTGGTTCATCACCTAAACACGTGCATTATCGAACATCATTTGCCATATTCTCACCTATCCTATCAGAATTTATACACTGGACAAAATAAGATGCTGAATACGTCCCCGTCTCGGAGAACCTCAGATTATGTTCTACGAAATTCAATAACCGAAATGACACACTTGACAAGTCGTATGCATTTACCGTGGGCGACCTGTTGCCGACGTTGCAGAGAGTATCGATGATACATGATCAACGATCAAGTGCTAAAATGAACATGACATCCGCGATGTTATCGCTGAGGCATCAAAAGGGTGATTACATCAGCACATGAACTTAAAATCCTTATCATACCACCATCCCTGATTCCAACGTGCCTATATCCTCGCTCAGTGTCCACAAACGCCTTTGAGAACTTGTTCACGATCACAGCATCGTCGTCCTATTATCACGAGGAGATTTGCTCTGATCCGACACCACCAAAAAGTCTACAGTGGCCATGTCATCATCTCGGAGGAACCTGATTTCGCGGCTTAAACGTGATTTTCCTGAAATTGAATTCAGATATATGTCTGTTGTACAGCCCCAAATCATTCCATGAACACGGAAAACTGGTTTGTGCTCTCCTGAACGATATAATAACCTGGATTGATTATATATGGTTTGACACCGTTGTTACCAATATTCCAGGAATATCACGGTTGGGGCACTAGAAAATTATTTTCCCTCATTGTATCCATGTAGGGAATCGAACCCGGGGTTTTCAGTTTGACGAACGAACTCTTTATCCTCTAGGCTTTCTGACCTGCTGTGAAGGGTTGTCAAACGCCACTGAGAAGCTGAGACGTGGTTAGATTTTCATTACTAGTTCTGGGAAAACCCATATTACAGAACGTCACATACGATGTCATCGTTATTTTCTGGAAGTGGTTTGACTGCTCCAAATCATGCAATATTGTTTATGAAGATCTGTTGTAATCAGGAGTTGTCTTTTTCCTTGTTTACGGATTAGTGAGTGAGTGAGTACAGTTGTACGTCGCTTTCGAGAAATATCTTCACCAAATCTACCTATGTGGGGAATCGAACACTCACTTTCGGGGAGAAGAGCGAACGCTTTAACCACTAGGCTACCCCACCGCCCTGAGACAGGGATTGCAAAAGCTCATTTTTTATACTGTTTGTACAGTAAACTGGGGCGAAAACCAACTCAAGGGGACCACCGCTCACTTTCTTGTGAGTGAATGAGACGATTTCTAGTCACATCGGCAGTATTGCAGTCATACCGTGACTAAAACAAGTCATACATTCACGATACACAAAGTTGGATTATAAAAAGGAGAGCAAAAAGAACTAAAGAATCGCAGATATAGATGTAAAACCTACCTTCTTGTGTTATTAGGTGAGTGAGTGTGTTTAGTTTTACGCCCTTTAGCAATATTCCAGCAATATCAGGAGGCTTCACGCATGTGGGGAATCGGACCCGGGATGTGACGGGCCAACGCTTTAACCACTAGGCTATCCCACCACCCCTGTGTACTGTGTAGTGTTGTATCAAAGCAACACAAACAACTTCCTGTAACCTGTATGTGCAATCCAAGAATTATAAACAGTATTTTAAGCAATACTGCATAGTTATCAGAAAATGATGAATGGCTTTATTTAATCCAACGTTAAATTCAGAAACGTGTACTCTTTTTCAAAACTTGCTAATTATCATTTATCAC
>VKKT01000705.1:128664-141432 GCA_008038995.1 Haliotis laevigata
TTCAAAGAGCTATGTAAAACCCTGATATAATGCCACGTAGCTATATAAGTGTAATGTTCAATAAGACGACGTTGAGCCATGCTTTACCTCCCTGGCCATGCTTTACCTCCCTTTCTGGCTGTCCAGATATGAGTCAACTCGTCCTAACGACACCTACCTGGTAGTGAATCCTCCCCTCGTTGCTACTGGCTGTTACGGTGACTCCTACACCGTCACTTATATACCCCCGTGTTGCGACGGCACGGGAACGTTGATCCTGGGTTCGCGTCCACCCGAATCACGTGACATCTCCGATTGACATCTTCCGTCGGTTACAGTGTGGGTCTGGTGACACGCTGACAGAAGCAGAAGTGCCACGTGTGGCACAAGACAACACCAGTTGCTTGACATTTTTATGTCTGACTTGCCATGTGTAGTCGGCTCTAAGGAATATGTTTAAGGTTAAAGCCATTCAAAACAAGCGATGAAAAAATGATTAAATCAGACAATATTGTCATATTTGGAATTGTTGTGACGACTTGTTACATTTGTGTCAAAACTTCGCATTTGTAATAAGAAGTTGAGATATACATATTTCGGATAGGACAGCTAGATGTATACCTTGAGGTAACCAATACAGGTACATGTTCTGGGATATTCAGGCACACTATTGTGTTACATTCATACCGTCTGCTGATTCCCTAACAGTTTCTGACAATGGATACAGAAAGTACTACATTCCTCATCCTATATATCATATGGAAGAGTTAACAAGTTTATTTCAAGAACGCGCAGTCTTCAATATTAAGTCATGGTACAGCTTTTAGGGTCATCTCCAATTGTGATCACAGTGGTCAACAAGTTCACCAACTACAGGTGGAAACACATGGGTGACACGATAAGGTATCATCTCTACTCTCTAGTACATTCTAGGAATGAAAGTACCACAGTCTATGAGACCAGGATGGTGAAGGAAGTATCCCAAGCTTCAACTAAGGACAACTTCACCCGATACATATGATCATATTGATCACTGGGAATGGAACCCGGTCGCTCGGATAGTGGTTCTATTTTTTGTGTCCAACCATTTTGGTTGAGGGATGGTGGATTGATTAACCGCTCCATCATGACATCACAGCCGTCACACCGAACATATTTCAAACTTCTGAACTAAACATGGCCGATGTTTGTATCCTAGATCCAGGCTGTTGTACATTATATAATATTCACATCACACGCCCTTGTTCCAGATTATCTTACTAATCAGAAAGGTAAGATTTTATTTATGACATATTTTCCAGATATATATTTGATGAAAGTAGAGGCAAACATTTGCACGTGCTGTGCAGTGATAAGGATTGGACACAAATTGATCCGTTTAATATATCAACAATAATTTTTACCTACATTTGTATGTTTATCAACAGTGAGAAAGGAGAAAAAGGAACTATGTATTTTTGTAAGGCTCAAACTTTTGAATCTAGATGTCTTTTCGATGTGTAATATACCACTTTCACGTACGTACAAGCTCTAGGTTTCCATGTATTAGGTTCACATCTGTTATTTTATAGGATATTTATAGGATATTTATAGGATATTTATAGGATATTTATTTACATTTGGATACATTTGACAGACTGTTCTGTGTTCAGGGCAGGGGCTGTATTATTCTTTTGAGAGATATTTGTAAGTACAGTATGAAAACCCGAAACATACATATTTTGCAAAAATGTATTATTTGTGACTGAATATTCCAATTTGGAGGCGAAAATGGCGAGTTGGAGGAGAACGCCCTTCACAGTGAATACAAACTGACCAGTACTTAATCATTAGTATTGGTATTAGTACTGGGACGCTAGTACTGGACTGCTAGTACTGGGTCACAAGTACTCGACCACTAGGACTCGACCAGTCATTTTGCCATGTGCCAATAAATGATTTTTGGCGATATTAGCTGTCTCGTGTTTCTTTCCTTAGTCTTGTCCTGATCGGATGATCGTGGGTTTGAATAACCGAATTGTCCTGATTATAATCCTCGGTTTGTCTGGGACATACGGGCTGCATCACTTTGAACTGGGGCCACATGTAATTGTCACGCAATTATATAACAAGCGTCCCATTGCCCGTCCATTCCGTCTTATTCGACCAAGGATTTTCTAAATGTTCAACTCACTATCTTTTACTGTATATACATTGTTATTTCATTTCCAGTCCTCAACTCCACGACACTAGCTACCAGTAATGGTCAAAACAGATCGCCGTGTGGAGAGTCGCATTTCCCCACTGTCAGTATGGATTGAGTTATCTGGGAGGATTCTTTCCTTGAGATATGTCATGTCTATCTAATATGTCCGTGTTACATGCGTGTTAACCAACACCTTATGACTAAACACTCGAAGGTGATCTCGGAAGGTTTAGCGTATCCTGCAGCAACGGTTGTACACGTCATTAACCCATGCAATGGCAAGTCATTTCCTCATCTGAAAACATGTCTACAGTATAACGTTTTTCATGGCTCTCGTTAAAAACATGCATCTGAAGTGCATGCTCAGTTGTTCCCGAAATTGTGATGAAGTGTTGAAAGGCTGGACTGTTAGTGCTGGGCCCCGTTCCTCAAAGCGATCGTAGCGCTACGACTGTCGTAAGTCTATGTTAAAGTATGGGAGTTACGATCACCTTAGCGCTACGATCGCTTTCAGGAACGGGCCCCTGGGCATAAAAGGGGAAGTTAACTGTTGTAAATTGACCCCTCTTGGTGGAATTTTGATATTTTAGAATCTTAATGCATGGATCAAAAAAAGAGATAAGGCCGTTTCTAGTTTGTGGGTAATTCAAGGGAACATATTCCACTTATCGTCTTCTCTTTGGCATTTACTATCATTTTCGAGCCTTTGAAGAGGAACTCATTATTTTTTTGTCTGTCTGTCTGTCTGCCTCTCTCTCTCTGTGTCTCTCTCACTGTCTCTCTCTGTCTCTCTTTCTATCTGTCTCTCTCTTTCTCTCTCTCAAATATTTCAAAACAGGCTACTTTAAGTGAGGATATCTAATAGCATTGTGTTTTCCTATGTATCCATCACCTGAAGAAAAATCTAGCAGTATTTTCGAACACAACGTTCCCATGTTTCACGGGGAGATTCACATCAATTTCTCTACACTTTACGTTGTCTTACTCAGACAACCGCATTCACCGAAAACAGGCTGTCTTGGGGTCAACAGGTCGACATTGACGTCTTTGGCAGATGAATAACAACAAATGTCTTGTTTGGTGTTGCCTTTTATTGTATCATCTATAATGTATTTATACTCAGATAGGAGTGAGTGAGTTATGTTTTACGCCGCTTGTAGCAATATTCCAGCAATATCACGGCGGGAGACACCAGAAATGGGCTTCACACATTGTACCCATGTGGGGAATCGAACCCAGGTTTTCTGCGTGACGAGCGAACGCTTTAACCACTAGGCTACCCCGCCGCCCCTACTCAGATATTAACCTTCGGACACTATTCCAAAGCTTATTTACAACGTATACTTTTGTCTATGAGCATACTTGTAGGTTCCTGTTATTATATATTGATAATAGAAGACATCTGCTGTTATCCTTAAATTACAACATAAAGCGATATAAATTTCAAACCAAAGTTATACGAAGTTAAAATGCACATATTCAAAACTACATTTAACAGTGTATCTTACCGCCACACGCGTGGAGATGTGACTGCAATACCCCTCTCATAATGCACTGCCTTCTCTCTCACTCCACCACCCACAACTATTGTCTGTCTGCAGGACCTCCAACCCATACCCAAGGTGAGATGAACACGACCAGATAGCCAATCAGGGAATCGCTACCATGAAATGAAAACTGGCAAGCCCGGATCATCACCACCATCCTCCTGGTTCCGGTAAATTACAACTTGGAAACATTCAAATAGGTAGATATGTCTTTGAATATAGGCTTTGTTAATGAGTAAAAATTGTAAACTTGACGAACCGCTTGGCACACTACTTTCAGGAATGTTGGAATTTCAAGTCAAAAAGTTTCCTCCCTGAATATTCTTCAGAAGTGATGAACACAAATGTTGATAACACAGTATAAGGCTGTTTGAATCTGCGTATTCTTTACGATATGTTTGAGGTACTGTGTTCAGATCCCAAGGGAAAAGACTGGACTGACCCGGACATACAAACAGGGTAAAGCGATCAATATGTCTACGTCTTCCTGCCTTCAAACGTTGCTGCCTTTTCCCATGTTGTGTATCTTGTGCACGTTAACACCGGAACTAGTGCACTTTTGCACCGGAACCGGAACTAGTGAACTTTTGGACTGGAGCTTCCAGGCATGCGTATGCTAAGCCTATACTTCTTGCCCCCGACGTTGATGAAGGGCGGAAGTTCCACAGTGAATACCATCCCAAATGTTACAATGCCGTCAGCGGAAGTACTTGCTTCCGCTTTGAAGGGCGCAGCACTGTTTTCACCGTGAGAGCCTGGCAGCGCATTTTTAGCAGTTGCTGTCGCTGGGTCGGGTGGAAGATGTTTGTCGGCGGAGTGCCGATCGGTGGCGCTGACGGCCGGTGTGTCGTGGTGCTGTAGAGAACCTGGAAGATAACGCCAACACGTCAACATAGATCACAGCATGTGGGGCATGCATACCATTGTATACACTACACACAGATCTAGATACATTACAGTGGTCATACAGAATGTACCTACGTTCATAGTGGTCATACAGAATGAACCTACGATCACAGTGTTGATACAGAGTGTACCTACGTTCATATTGGTCATACAGAATGGACCTACGTTCACAATGGTCATACAGAATGGACCTACGATCGCAGTGGTCATACAGATTGGACCTACGATTGCAGTGACCACACAGAACGTACCTGCGTTCACAGTTGTCATACAGAATGGACATACGGTCACATTTCATAAAGTGTAATATACAATTGAGCTTGTAATTTTCACACAAAAATTCAAACAGCGTCCCCAAAATTGTTAGAATAGGGATACAACATTTAAGAACGTTTAAAAACGGTGTGATATGGGGTAAACGTGGTTGACATTTCAAAATGTAATTTGTACTATAGGTTCGGTTAAATGTTTGTGACAGGTAGCACCGGTGAAGCTGGATAATTGCGAGTAATTGGTATCATCGCTGTTTGAAGCAGATATTTCTGGTGTACTTATAATGGTACAAAATGATCTATATATACTGGGCAAAATAAGTTAGGGATATCGGTATTTATATGATTGATATTTTATCAGTGTGTCAATAAATAAATAGATCACTATTCATAATTTCAAAATTTACATATATTCCTAACTATTTTTGTCCAGTATAGAAGTGATTTCCTGTGATTATGGAAAGAGTTTTGTCGCTTCTATTCATTGATAACCTTTGCTATTTTGTAGATATTAATTGTTACACATTGGTCATACGGAAAGAGGCTACGAATCTCCGGACACGTGAAATTGTTATTTATAACGATAAATCACTTTTAATACAGTCCGTTTGACTCAAAAGTGGACAGATGAATTGGAATCTAACTCGAAAACTAATAAACATATAATACTCAATGAAACGCTGATCATAATTAAAACATCAGACTCTGTGAGTTTTTTGCAGAATTAAAGCCCTAAAAATAAAAAAAACTTGTGCAACAAACTATCATTAAAATAGTGAACTGTGTCAATATTTTAATGATAGTTTGTTAAACAACTTTTTTTATTGTTATGACAGAAATTTTGATTATGAGTATTGAGTATTTGATTCATTGAGTATTTTATGTTCATTAGATTGCAATTCATCGGTCCGCTTTTGAGGCAAACGGACTATTGTGAAAGCACACGAACCTGTTTACAATCAGAAGACGTTGGCCAGTAATATTAGTTAAGGCCATGGCCACATGCCACGATAGTGTGGATTCAGTCTACATATAAAAAAAACGAAGTTTGGCTACAACAACTTTATTACAATTGTGTTTTACACGTAATTATATCTAGTTAAATAAATACAAGCATTCTGATATTTTAGCCTTCGATGAGAAGCACGTGTGTGTGTGCGTGTGTGTGTGTGTGTGTGCGTGCGTGTGTATGGCTATGATTTATTTGTTGTTGTTTGTTGTTTCGAAAACAACACATGAAGCAATCAGTGATTCCTCTCAGACCGACAGTGTTCACAGAACAGTTTCTGATTTGCCGTCGAGAAGGTTCTCATCAGCAATCAGATTTATCTCCACTGGGAAGGTGAAAGGGACGTAATCCCCGGCGGCGTTAATTTCAGTGGTTGGTGACTGAGGATAAGCCGTGGATCCTGGAGTTGTGGTCGTCATGGATACTGATGTAGAGTTAGCATTTACACCAGGGCTGCCAGACAATGAACTAGTGGGTGATGAACCAGGACTAGAGTTACTACGAACGAAATTGACAACAATGGCTTCAACATTGTTGACACTAGAAGGAGACAAATTGTTTTCGCTTGACACAGAGGTATCTGGGAATGTTGTCTCGGGAGAGGAAGTGTAACTACGAGATACAGAAGCACCAACACCGGAAGTAGACACTGAAGGAGGAGTAGGAGGAGCAGAGGGTGGAGTTGTAGTGAAGGTCCCGGATGGAGCAATGGGAGATGTTGTCATGGACACAACCGTAGCCCCACCTAACACAGAAGTTAAACAAAAGTATTAGAATGCGTTCTGCTACACTACACGTTGCATGTATAACAGAAGTATTTTCTACTGAACCTTCGACCTGAGGCAAACATGGCGATATTGTAACACCAATCAAATTATGACCAGAATCATAAAAAGCTTCGTGAATGGGCTGACAAACGAGCTGAGATTCGAACCGAGGAATTATTGAATCACAATTCCAACAGCACTCTAGTCAGGGTAGTGTCACGTGCATGTAACATGTCCGTCTCTTGTCACAACGAGACAATAGCTTCACTACCACTCCAAGACGACCAGTCCTTGTGGTGGCCCCTTAATACCGAGCGCCAACGACAAATATCACCTTTTAACGCTTTGTTCCGACCTTCTGCTCATCCGGCACACACTCGATAGACTAGACAAAGGGGGTGTATAAAGATCACCAAATCACCAATGCTTGGGAAATTATATAAAGACTCAACAATGACATAAAACCGTCTCCTCAATCTTGCAGGCATTAATGCGTTTTGTGTCATGTATATAAATAATTGTATGATATTTGACGTTGAACTATAGTGTATAGTCGAGTGGTGTGAAAATGCGTGGTCAGTTCATTGACCCATACAGCGATGTGAAATCCTACAAACGTACATTACTGGTGTCGCTGCATACTGAAATAATGCCGACGACACATAAATGCTAACCCACTCACTCGTATCTGTGGTTACGATAACAGCACGTACCTGAACTTGGCGGAGGTTGTGTTGGAGCTGAGGTGGTTAAAGACACCAGAAGGGTTAACGTCAGAACACAGGAAGTCGCCTTCATGATCAATCTGAAAACAATGAATCAGATTAGGCCACACTTGGGATTTGCTTCATACCATGTTTCATCATTGTGGAAACCCTGTTTCTGTGTTATGAATTACACAATGAGAATGAAAAGCATCATTGATTCCCATAAACAGTTGACGGCCGAACATGATATATATAATTGGCTATGTCGTCATGGAAAATGCCTAATCACAGCTTCAGAAAAATAGTTTCAATGTGCGTTAATGGTAGCGTCGTCCCAGTTGTAATGGGTCACACTAAATTGTCCATCTGTGAAGATCCGGGCTAGAATTGGTCTTCAGCAACCCATGCTTGTCGTTAGAGGCGACAAACGGGATCGGGTGGTCAGACTCGCTTACTTCGTTGGCACATGTCATCGTATCCTAACTGTACAGATCGATCAGGGTGTCGATGACTAGATTGTCTGGTTCAGACTGGATAATTAAGAACCCACCGCCTTAAAGCTGGGATAATGTTGAGTGCGGCGTAAAACAATCACTAAAGCGTCAGTGTGGGTAACACCAAGGAGACAAGCGGTCATATTACAATAATATATAAGTATAATGTACATAATCACCGGAAACAGTTGCCAAAAGCGGCGTCAACTGCATGAATCCTACCATATCTTATGTGTTGAAAAGGTGATTGTATTCTTGATTCGTATGTAGATATATCCTGTCGAAGTCTATGTCGAAGTCTATGTCGATGTCGACTCAGAACGATTACAGTTGGGGACATAACAACAGGTTAAACACATTCCGTAAAACGTAAAATAGTCATGACAACTATCTAAAAAGAGCACTGAAAACCGGTTATAAAACTACTAAGATACTTTGTGTTAAAGAGGTGAGAAAAATAGGTATATTTTCGAATGAGCTTGTCCTCTAAAGTTTATGCACCTTCGGTATAAGAAGCCCCTTTCGGCCCAGGTGTTACATTATATTTCAAACACTGACAGTTGGGGGTAAAGAGACTTAGACAATTCAGGCCTTTACGTCGTACGTTGATTGATTTATATGTTTACATAGCAATACCAGGAAATATTCAGCGCCCTGAGTTATTTATTAAGGGGTTGACGTTAAACTATTAAGATAGTAACCATAATCTTGTCAACAGCAAAGTATATCATCATATGTGTGTGAATGTGGCATAGAACAAGCCTAAAGGTACACACACATTGTGACAGCATGACCTACTTGACTAACCAGCGTACACGGTGGAACTGGCTCTGAAGTTAAGGTATCTAATAGGCATTGACTTAGATTGATGCTGGCCGCTTTGATTCACAGCGGGAAGAAACAATAAGAATTCAAATCACGTATATTACAGAGACGAAAAGAAACATAGTTAAAACTGGCTTTTCTTGACAAAAAAAGTAAATTCGTTCTTTCAATATTGTTTTCAGTTTTATTGTATCAAATATGAATTTCTTATACCTAGCCCCATCACAAACCCCTGTCTGAAAATATATGTAAAGCTAGGCACTAGATACATAATCTTGAGAATTTGTACTTTCAATAATCGTGTATATGCTCAGGACAATATTTGGATGTCTGACAATAGATTATACTACACTTTCTGCACTTCTGTATCTATTTTACAGTAAATAATAATATTATTATACCTGAACATGTTTCCAAATAAATGTAAATGTGCATGACCAGATGAAGCATCTTTATAGTCCCGACAGTCTCCATGTCAGATAACGGTACTCCACTAGTGTCGAAATACGGATAACTCGACAGATGATTTTGACAAGATTGACAAAACTGACATCAGATGAGCTCACGCAAAACAGTACAATGTGTGAAGCCCATGTCTGTTGTCCCACTACGTGATATTGGTTTGATCTTGTTACAGGAGGCGTGAAATCCACCGTTTCTCTTTCACAAGGGCGGATACAGTACATATTCATATAACATCAGTTATAACTTTACAAATCACTCAAACACAGCTCTTTTGTAAAACCTATAATCGATAACAAGTGATCGGGACTCATTGACTTATGAAATATCAAACATCGAAATTATTTGAAAAACATATTACTTATTAACATTTGAATAATTGATATTTACCTTTATATCAGGATTTCTAAGCAACTATTTGAATATTTACAAATGAAAATGCACGAATCACCTATGAACACAATATATTAATACTAGTGATACTGAATTGAAATATTTACGGTAAAGAGATTGGCACAAAGAGATCAAACTTTATTAATTCTGACTGTTGTAATATCTACACGCTACCTGTATATGGTTGATAAGAATGGATTACGTAATGGGTGCAAATTTCTTAATTACAATAGGAATTATTGTTGATAATTCATTAGTGCGAAGATCCACCAAGTTGAAGTAACGCGTTATGAGAGAAACGTTTAGTTTAGACTTAATGATCACTTATATATACCGGTGAGAAAGAAACATGGTAAGGTAAAATACCCGAGAATACATTGGTTGCAACTCTCACACTGACCTATAACGAAGTCCTTGTACTAGTGTCCTTTCCTGTCCTACACCTGTCCACACCGACGGAGCCAACAGCTTGTAGAACACCCGTCCGAGAGAGACGCTCACACCAGACTAACCAAGCTCTGGTATTGATGAAGCTATTGTCCTAGGAAGTCAAATAGGCTGTGATGTTTTTGAAGCAAGATTCATCTAAAATAAGGTCGTACAAACAAGCTAGACAGATGAGATGTCAGTCGGTCTGTCAGCTGCACTCACGCAATCTAGATGCCACAGCAAATGATGAGCTATAAAGATACAGCCTCGGGCCGGCATCGACACACCATTTTCCCTCATACCAACAGTGAGGTTGTCATACGATCAGTATGATCGATGGAAGTGTCTATCCCCATCAGAGGTGTTATGTGACCCATTACACGTTCAACAACCCTCTCACCTACACCCAATAGATCAACAGTCACGTTGTGGGCCAATAACAGGTGTCTGAATGCATATGCTGATTCGTGGATTTTGCTAATTATGTCATTTTTAAGGAACACAGAGTTGGTGTCAGTTAGGTGCGTGTCACCCTGAGGAGACTTGGGTCCAGATGTTCGTGAAGGACGTCCGTATTAGGCAGATAAAACCTCTGTTCCATACGGGTATTTTTTGCAAAGATAATTCAAATTAATCAATGTAGAATATTAACCCCGCAAATATCGGATTAGACAAAGTCTTATTTAGCTATATGAGAGACCAGATGGATTGAGATTGGTGTTTCATCGCTCGTCTTAGCGTCAGATGTTAGTTTTAGCTGACACCTGGCTTCATTTCTCATTTTCAGTGTTCCATACATATAATTGTTCCCACTATTGCCTTATCACGCTTTGTGGAATCTGCTTGAAAAGCTCATCGGGAGTGAGTCTGAAGTGGAATGTCCTAGTATGACATAACTATATGTTCCCTTATATTAATTCTTCAGTATCTGTCCATTTGTTCTAGGACATACCCAGAAACTTTGGTTGACCGGTTGGTACAATTTTGACTGGGGTAATATAATTGAAACCGCATAATCTTAATCATATTTAACAGTAAAAGTGTGTTAAAAAAGTAAATTTAACTGAAAAGGTTTGAAATCAACAGCTCTTTATTGCGCTTTTTGTTTTTGATGTTTACAAGTTTTCAGTTAACTTATATTCTGAAATACAAAATCGCATCAACTTATTCTTTCTTTGAGTGCTCAACTTAACGGAAGTGTACTTCATTTCTTGATAAAATATTGCTAACAGATCTTTTCAACTGAAAATCAAACATATCATATAATCCACTGAGAGGCATAGTTTCAATTGCTTCTGAGTTCAGTACATTCCTGGGGCGGAGTGGTTACAGCGTTCGCTCGTCACGCCGAATGCAAAGGTTCGCTAAAGCCCATTTCTGACGACCTTCGTCGTGATATTGCTTGAAAATTGCTAAAAGCGGCGTAAAACTAAACTTACTCAATCACGACTCATGCCTGCCGTGATTGTGTGGTTTGTCTCATTCCTTCCAGTATCATTCTAACTGTAACACATCTGGAGCCTCGAATACCTCCAAACCTGTACTCTTGATGTAACACGCTAAATTTATGATAAACATCCCATAATGGTATTGACATTTGTTTAAGCTTTATTTACTGCTAAATCAACATAACGACCAATATAAACTAAAACAGTAATTATTTTCAATTATAAGCAACATCCATATATATATAACAATGCACATGGTTCGTTTTTATCCCAAGCCTAACATTTAGAAGTCTGACTTTCAAAAATTATCTGTTGCTTCCAACTTGACTATCACAGCCTTTACTGAAGTCTATACTTCAAATCAGTACTTTCCCGTAAAGAACGGTCGTTGGTATAATGCTGACGAATCTCATTATAACTTTCAATGTTTAACCCATTACAGATCTAAGTTCGAAATTCAGTAGTTCACATAATTATGTATTCTCTAACCGGTATACATTTAAGAATCCTCTTAGCTTTAAAATTGTCAATATAAAAGAACGTGTCTAAATTTGTTACAATTATAATTTGTACTCTCTGATTAAAATGACGTTCGATCAAGTTACCTGTGATTTTGTTGTTTGTAAATATATGATCTTGAACCTTGTTGAAAATAAACTTAACATATTCTTCATTTAATTGACAATGCTCAATGTTTTCGTGTTTTCATCATCGATGACTTCCGTAGATGTCAACAAAAAGTCCAGTGTCACGTGACTATCTTCATGTTTCGGGCGTATCGCACGTCATCACAGGAACCAGGTTCCGACAGATGACAACACGTCACACTTCCTCAAACTCAGATGAAACCGTTAACCTTGGAACTGAATATTTGTTCGGTGACATTAATAAACAAACACACTTCCTTGAAAACTCACGTACTTACTGTTGATTGGAACATTCACCCACGTCCCTGGCCAAACCATCAGTATAAATGTGTCAGGTGTCAATTTGAAGTTACTTTGTACTCGGGTCGCGGACAGTTGTTGAATGTTTTTTCTCGGTCAACAATGTAGTTGTCCTGGTCACCTGGTGTTACATTGTTCGTAGGCTTTAGACTATGAATGTGTCAAGTTACACTTGTTGGGTATGTGACTGTCAGTGTGAAAGAGATACCACAACAACAAAAACAATGGTTTGGCGATTCCAGTTTTGGTGATCTCTTGTCCGTCATCAGAGGTGAGGTGAGGTGATATGGGGTTTTAACGTCGTGCTTGAGAATATTTTGCTCATATGACGACGTACATGCGCGTGTATGTGTATGTGTGGCTGCTTGTACTAGCCCAGACTTAAGCTGGTTTTATAG
>VKKT01000706.1:69243-83406 GCA_008038995.1 Haliotis laevigata
ATGTGATTGTAACCAGTTGCCTCAGTCCCGTGTTATCACAGGTGAATTACAACGGTACAAAACTAAATGACATTATAACATGAACTATGGGTTGTGATATTACTGACATTGCGGACTGTAGGACGTTATGATAGAACATGAACTACAGGTTGTGATATTACTGACATTGCGGACTGTAGGACGTTATGATAGAACATGAACTATAGTTTGGCATGAAATGCATGTGGACCCGTTTTTTTGTAAATATCTCATCATCCAATGATCCTATCGATCTCAAACTGTGCAAGTGGATGTTTTGTCAGACAACCTAATCACATTGTAAATCACCGAGTGTAGCTCGAAAACCAATAAACATAAAATACTCAATGAAACGTTGATCATAATCAAAACATCATACCAACTCTGTGAGGTTTTTGCAGAATTTTTGTCTTTTAAATATAAAGGTTGTTTAACAATCTATCTTTAAAATATTAACACAGTTCACTGTTTGTTACGAGGGAGGAGCGTAGAGAAAGGGACAGCCAGGTGTTCGCGAACAGATGGAGACGGCACAGCACAGATTAATGAATGAATAACTTTGTCTGTAAAACGTGCTTCTCGAACACAAGGCTGTCCCTTTCTCTGCACTCCTCCCTATCTAGGCCCTTGGCAATATGTGGTTTGGCATTGTAAGTTTGCGGTATAAATATTGTTCCAAATGGAACAGCGACTGGACGTATTATTCCGTCAACACATCGCCGGCCAATCAAATATACATCCGCAATAATCACAATTGTTCACCTGACAAGTGGTGACGTGTAATCGTTTCCCAGCTGCGCAGATCGATGTTCATGACTTTGATTATGTGATTGTCTGGTCCAGACTCGATTATTTACAGACAGCCGACATATGGCTGGAATATTGATGAATTATCTTTCTTTAACAATAGACAATCCAATCACCTGAATGTCCCCAAAATACAACACTACCGTCCCAAAATAGTCATGGTCAGTCATTATTTCCTTATCTCTCTCATGCAAGTTGTGAAATGTTATTGTGATCATATGTAGCATTCAGATTCAAGACCACGGTATAGAACGTATATTATACAGCCTCATGTAAGAATGTCGAGTTTTTATTGGTTCACGTGACTCTGATAAAATACAATGTACACCCGTCACGATCCGCGAGCAGGGAGTACAAAAGTCGTATTATCCCGCCACGCCTCGGTGACCACGTGAAGTGAGAAAAGCGTGCATCGCCAAGGCTTTAGTAACGTGCGCTGCATTGAGGTCAATCGATCACCTGTTGTCAACATGGCATCTCACATAAATAAAAGCAAGTCGATTCGATGCGTATTGTTTTCTTTTGATTTAGTAAAAACCTTCGGCTAGATCTAATGCGTGATCACATCGTGTCTCGGTAAATACGGGGTTGTATCAGTATATAACTTATACAATGCATGCGGTTAGTCTTTACACGGTGTGTTTGCAATGCAATGTACCTATTGTGTTCATCCAACTATAGAACAATATGTATCTATGATGGAATTAGAACTGAGGTATAATCGCCTATTACTCGGAATGTGTCATTGGTCTTGGCTATTTGACTAGATATTAGATTACTGAAACTCTCCGCAGAAATGCATTGCAATGTAAAAACTCTTGCTTGACAACGGTATAAGAATCCAAACCGAAACGCCACATCATATATAATAAAAGAAGTTGTTTTGCATAAACAATCTTACTTTCTTAATGTAAAAACGATGAACTATGTACACCTACGCTTTACCCTTCAAAAAAGAACAACACATGTTAAACACTATGTCCTATGCGTCTCGTAATACTAGCAACTTACACCAAACCGCCAAATATTTGGATGTGGCCAAAACACGACAAACGTTATCCGAACGTACTGGGCGAACAACAGTCGTCCCAACAGTGCATCCTTACCATCCAAAACATGACACTGAGAAATGTAGGCCAGAAATACCTGACATGATCAGTGTTGGGGACCGTTGTTGGAGCAACGCGCATAGTCCCTCAGGCGTGTGTGAAATGCACTAGCGTTTATACTACACTACTGGACAAAAGAGAACACACAACCTTGTTTGATGCTGACTAAAATAAAACCAAGAAATAGTTATGACGATGGTGGTGTATTTGATATCGTTATCATGGTTATGTTTGGGATCAAGAGTACTTTATCTATGGGTTCAAGAGGAAGCTGACATGACGCGTGTTACAAGTACACACTCACACCCACACATGCCGTGTCAGATACGTACGGGATTGTCTCAAAGGGTGTGTCAGATGTATGGTTTTAACGAAGGTTTTGGTCACCAGTGTGTCATGATCAGTGTATACCCGTGAAGGTCCGGGTTAGAATTGATCTTCAGCAACCCATGCTTGTTGTTAGAGGCGGGACCGGGGGGTCAAGCTCGCTGACTTGGTTGACTTATGTCATCGTATCCCAGTTGCGTAGATCGATGTTCATGTTGTTGATCACCGGATTGTCTGGTCCAGATATGATTATTTACAGACGTCGCCACATAGCTGGAATATTGCGGAGTGCGGTGTTAAACAACAGCAAAACACATCCACATATTCCCCGTATTTGATAAGGATGCGATGGGATTGTCAGTTGTGTGGCTTCAGTGAAGGTTTTGGTAATCAATCAGTGATGCCATGATCAGTATAATCGGGAAGAAATCATGACGCCCCCACCAATAACTAATACTGTTCAATAGATCAAGAGGGGCGGTGGGGTAGCCTCGTGGTTAAAGCGTTCCCTGCTCACGCTGAGGATCCGGGTTTCATTCCCAACATGGGTACAATGTGTGAAGCCTATTCCTGGTGTTCCCCGTCGTGATATTCCTGGAATATTGCTAAAAGCAGCGTCAAACCAAACTCACTCACACAAAAAAAATCAAGAAAACCAACTGCATAAAATCAAGAACACAACAGAGAATATCATTCAATATTTTTATACAAAAGTTAGGATAAAACTATACAATGTAAAAAGCAAGTAAAAAACTAACAAAAACAATACTTCACAAGCAATATACAAAGTCATGGCTTCATAATGAAACACATTGTTGTCGTCATGGATCACTGGATTATAAATCAGAATACGTAGATCACTGGGGAAATATTAAATCCGGATAACCCAGTTTGAAAGGTGTTCCTTGAGGCCTTAACGTTTGGCAATGTAATACAAGCATCTTACCTGTCTATACAACGCCTTAATGGCTGAAATACTGCCGAGAAGACGTTACATTTTAACTCATTCACTCACCTTTTATGTACGCATCTCCGAATTATGTTACCTTGCCAATTTATCAGATGCATTTTGCTTTAAGACTACATCACCCGGTTAATACTTTCTTGACAGATTTCAAAGAGTCATAAGTTATGGGATATTTTGGGATTATATGGTTAAATGTAAGGCCAGGGTGCGTTGCCTGGTGTTCCATGTTTAATGTCCTTCAGCATCTCCAGATATGTGTAAATTGGCCATTTCCTCCATAACATTAAAGGTCATTCGTGATCTGTATAAAAAAGCCGCAGATTATAGAAAAGCATTCACTCTTTTAGGGTGTGGTGGGAATATTCAGTAAATATATACTCCCAACCAGGAGTTTCCTTTGTAAAAAATAGGAATACTGACGTGTGTGCGGTATAGTCACCAACACTATCGTGCACAATACACTTGGTAAACAGGAACAGGGTTATCTCCCCTTCTTCAAGGTGGCGTGTCAATGCACTTGACCTTGTAACGTCACATATCGCTTTAAGTGTTCACAGAAACCCGTGGAATCCCACAACCCGAATTTGAATTGTCGTCGTCGTCGACGTGGTTCAGTCGTACCGAATACAGACCACGTTTTCACTGTAGTCACATGTCTTTTTCTCCATGTTGTACACAAGGTCTTTCGGACACGTCAACACCATGGCAGAGAAGCGAGCGCAATACAAAAACTTGGAACATGAATACGGATGAGGGAACAGCCCATCCGACTCAGGGCACGGCGGAACTGGTTCTGTCAATAAAAACGAACAAAGATTAGTAACAAAAACCAAAATAATAAGAAATATAATAAAAAAAACAACAGGAACTCAAATTCAAATTTATGACAATGATTTATGTGTTTCCTATTCATAAATTAATATTTTTCGCAAGGAACGTATTTTCATTATAAAAGTAAATACTTTCATTTTTGCCCAATTTAAATTTCTTTGGAGCCCATACAAGTTGGAGCTCATTAAACTCTATATCGACCAGAGCTTAACACGATGTTCTTAATACTTAAATAGTATAAACACATAATTAGTTAAGTGGTTAAAAGAACAAACATGGATAATTTAAAACAGTTGTATAATTATGGGACATCTGCGCCAGATAATAACAAATCTGATTATCTGCCGTAATGTTGTGAAATGCATGATACCGGTGAAAAATATATGTTTGGATAGCTGAAACCTCTGAAAACACCATTCCAAAACCAGGCGTACAAGAACCAGATGACCTCATTTCCAAGAAACCGTTTCACTTACGCATCCTCATAAACCACCATTCAAACAGCAGTATCCGCAGATATAGGTAATCAGCAGGATATAGAGGGCATTGTATGTGTCAGTTTAATACATTGCCTGATACCAATATCATCTTTAAAGGAAGGACAATTGTATATGACGAAACTGCCCAGTCACAATCCCTGAATACCAGAAATTGCTTCTACTTACCAGTCTTCCTCTGAAAATATATGGTTTGATCAGTATATATTAGAGATTTCAATGTTGCTGGTGTCATAGTATATCAGATGGAGCCTTTCTACATCTTCCCCGTGACAGTATCTTTTTTTATGAGAAATTTACATTTATACCATATTCCCACATCCGCCACCCTTTACGCTGATCTGCATGATGTGCTCTTGTTAACAATATCCTACAGTCTGAATAAAATTGAATTGATTTTCTGTCTTCTATACTCCATCTATATGGCGGCGGTCCTTAAGTGTTTTCCAGTGATTGATATTATGAGTGAGTGAGTGAGTCCTTAAGTGTTTTCCAGTGATTGATATTATGAGAGCAATATTCCGGCAAAATAACGGCGGGGGACTCCAGAAAAAGGCTTCACACATTGTACGCATGTGGGGAATCGAACCCTGGTCTTCAGCGGACGCTTTAACCACTTGGCTACCCCACCGCCCTGATATTATGAGGAACACTTCACACTATGACTCTTATTCAAACAATTCTCCGAGTCTTTGTAACTCGATCTAGGTTTCAGGTTAACGACCAACCCCCAAATAAGTTACTTGCAATTCTAACCCCCATCCCAATATGGTATCCGGAATTATATAAGTTCCGATTCCCTGTAACACTGTTTTCCATTGTGCATGCTAGACAACAAAAACATCTTTGATTACATAATAACGATGCAGAATCGAGTTGACATGTATAGGAACAGCTATTTTTGCACCCAGCATGTTTTATCCGTAGGATCACACTAACATACCCGCGGTCACGACGGCCGAGATCTCCGGAGCCATCTCCGTCTCAACGACTTCTTCCGGTGCATCTGAAACAAAGCCAAGATTTCTTCAATCACTCTGCACCTGGAGTCACCATTCCCTATTTCAAAGATATACCTGAGTGCTATAAAGTCAATATAGTGTCACGATGTCGTGCCATTATTATTGCAACTAAACAAAGACCACACAACAAAACAAAATATATAATGTTGAACGAGTTTGGTTCAGACCTCTATAGCAATATTCCAGCAATATTATAGGATGGGGCGCTTCAGTTAGCAAAGTCTTTACACATTGTATCCAATCAGAGAATAGAACCCAGACTTTCAGCGTGATAGGCCAACGCTTAAGCCACTGAGGAATAATAATATATCGATGAACATCTTCAATATTACAGCGGGAGCTACGTTTCGGTGTAGGTGTAAAACGCCGTTATTAAGCCAGTGATGAAATCCTTAGTGCCCCGACGTCTAAATGCCTCACGTCCCTGGTATGGTGATCTACCTTCAGTTATTGGCGATTTATAGCCCATTTTTATACTGTATTGTTTTTCCCCTATAGTTAAAACGTTTTAAATTTAATTACTAGCTTTACATACATAGCTGTGATATTCTAGTTGCTTTACTGTCCTTCGTCGGCAGGTTTTCTACAATATACATATATTTCATTCTCGTCACGATATGGCTGAAATATTGCCGATGTGACGTTAAATATTAACTCGCTCACTCACTCACTCTAAATGCCTCCCAAACAAGTTAACCACTAGGCTACCCTCCTGGCCCCAGACATAAGCCTAGATGCATGTATAGTGGGTACATCGTCATATCTCTATAGTCACAAAGAAAAGAGGTTTGCCCATCGTACCATTGCCCGCCTGGGAAATCCTAAGGCCACTTGATGTACACTCAGTAACCTTCTCCTTGAAGTTACAGATGAATCGTCCGTTGTCAAAGAATGTTCCGGAGGGACACGTGAAGGAGAACTTCTTGTCCCCAACACACCTGTAGAATCTCTGGCAGTAGATGGGGTCACCATAGAAACCGTCCATTACTGGAGGGCATACAAACCCAGTATCTCCTTGCATAACTGAAAAAAAAGATTGGTAGAAGATAAAATCATTTCTTCTAGGAAAGTTGACTCAATCCTTGGGAGAACCGATTGCAGGTTTTATGTTCTTGCATTTACATATTTGAACCGTTTCTTTGACAAAAACATGCATCTTTCGTTAAATACAAAATAAACCCATCATCCTCTATTCCATATCAGATGATAATTAAACTTTTAGAGGTAACTTGCAGTCTTGAAGCTGCTGAAAAGGAAAACTGAGTTAATGAAAATGAAAGCAGATGTAGGAACCATAACCAGACCGAAACATGAAAATGCCGTTCACCACATGTGAAAAGAAAACGATTACAAAACCATTTGCTGTCAGTCTACATGTATTCCTATACACTGACCAGCTGCTGATTATGCCACCGATGTTGAATACAGATGAACCACCTGTAAAATGTATTAATCTCAAGCCAGTAAGCAGTATGTATATCTATCACCAGCCGCAGTCTGTATCACCATGTCACGGGCCATATCACATGACAATCCACCTGTCACATATCAACTTGTTACGTTTCATATCACCATATCACGTGCCACAGCACCTGTTACCAAACATATCACCTTGTCACGCGACTTAACAGTTGTCACGGGCCACATCACCATGTAACTGTGCACATCAACTGTATTTGTCACGGGCCACATCACCATGTAACTGTGCACATCACCTGTATTTGTCTTGTATATAACCAAGTCTAAAGAATGATCAGCTTTATAAGTTCTCCATACACCTATACACATTCCCGTATATACCACACAGGCATATGAATGGATCTTACGTTCTCCACCTGTCTTTGTCTCTGTCTCAGACACTACACCCGTCTTTGCTAAAAAAGATTTCATGATTTCATTTAGGTTATTCAATGATCAGTGATGTGAATGAACTGCAAGGTAAGCTTATCGCTATAAAGTGCTGTAGTATGGTCTTAATTTTAGCAGTAAAAATATTCAGAAAAGTTTGTTTTGACATGTGTTTAAATCTGACATGAGTTATTAAAACCTGACTGGGCCATCTTGAAACCTTAAGCAGCGCATGCTTCAGCTATTCTGCTCATCACAATGCACGTTTAATCATTTTTATCATTGACGCTATAAAAGAACAGACACTTAATCTAGGGCACATACATTCATCAAATGTATTAAAACCCAATATCATGCAACGTAAATAAACAAATACCTCAGGACTCAAAGTAAGGTAAGAATAGGATAAATAGGATGTCACTAGCAGAAGGAGTTCCACTCAGGACATTTTGTCTCAGAACGCATAATACCAAAACCATATCGGCAGCTGATCATCGAATTTGTTTGTGAATTTATTTCTGCAATTTGGGTTTACAAATTCTAAAATTATCAAAACCCTGGAATATTTGATGAAACATCATATTCGGAAATGTTTGTTTTGACATGTGTTTAAATCTGACATGCTTGTGAGTTATTAAAACTTGGTCATCTTGAAACCTTCGTGAGTGTTATTCTGCCTATCAGTCACATTAATTCAACAGATACATTAAAACCCAAATCATGCAAAGTAAACAAAAATGTCCTTCGGAGTCAGGTAACGGTAAGAATAAGATAAAGAATGCCACCTCCAGGAGGAGTTCAAGCTCATAATACCAAAACCATTCCCTGGTACCACATCGACTCCCGCAATGGGGAACCGTCCATTGTCCCACTCCAAATGGCCTTAAAGTCTTTGGATAGGAAAGGTGTAGTTCAATAGTTCCCCCCAGTTGAAACCATCAGATAACGAACATTGGGTATATCTATGAAGCACATTGCATTACAAATTTTCACCTGAAAATATGTTGCTGAAGCGAGTTGATTACAGTAACGTTCATATAAAGTTTGACAAGTGAAGTCAAAAATCGTTTCTGTCACATTTGCCAAACGGTTCTGATCATCCAATGTTATTTTCTCTCTGATGGTTTCCGATGATGTATAATTCCACAACCTAAAACCTGCTTACGGACTGTTTCATCCCCTCCTTGCTTCTCCGAGCCGCTCGACACAGCTGAGTCACCTGCTGAACCATGTGTAACAGATTAACAAGACATCTGTCTGAGGTGATACAAATATCACCCAAAGTAAGCAACCTCAAAGCTATTTACAATTGGGATTTCTAACAACGAAGCGTTTTTTAAGATTCAACAACTTTGCACCTGGAGCGAGTGTGTGAGTTTAGTTTTACGCCACACTTTGCAATATTCCAGCTATATGGCGGCGGTAAATAATCGAGTCTAAACCAGACAAACCAGTGATCAACAGTAGGAACATCGATCTGCGCAACTGGGAACCGTTGACATCTGTCAACCAAGCCAGCGACACTCACCACCCGATCCCGTTAGTCGCCTCTTAGGACAAGCATGGGTTACTGAAGGTTCATTCTAACCCGGACCTTCACGGGTCTTTGCACCTGGAGCTTGTTATTTTGAAATACTTGTTAATGAGTTATCAACTTTTGCTAAAGATCCATTAGACTATTACTAATAAGAAAATGCATCACGAATGACATTGACAATTAATACTGCATATAACGTTGACAGGGGTAACGTTGTCTTACTTTCCACGTTGCCTTCAGATGCAGATCCAGAGGTTTTGGTGTCAGCACCACCAGCTGATGCACAAATAGAATAGATGCGATATATATCTCCATGAAACCTATTATTGTAGTTTTAACCATTTATCATATTTGTTTCTTTTACTGGTTTGCTGTCCTTGTGTCACTGTAGAGAATTAAACACAAACTGGCACTATTAATTCGATGCGTTTTCCAGCGTATTAAAAATAAGGAAATATGTTATTAGACAGATTCTTTGCATAAATGGAAATGATGTTAAAATTCTTACATTCGGATCCCAATTTCTCTCCACTATTGTTTTCTCCATCGGCTGAAATATTTTACGAAATTATTGTGTCTTGATGTGGTATTTGATGTAGATAACACTGCGCAATAACATACAACTTCTATGTATTTACACGTATCTACAAATGAATAATACTTTTGATGCAAATACATTTGCATTCATATTATCCTGCACAATGGATAATTTACGACATATTTGCACGTATCTACATATAAATATACTTTGGATTCAAATTATTAATACATTTAAATTATCCTAAGAATGGATAATTAAACATATGAAAACAGATATTGTAACCAACGCGGATGTCCCTAAATGCTGATACACCAGTCATTGGTTTCTACAATATAAACCTATGTGTGTAATGTTGACATTTCTTACAGAGTTTTTCAGTTTCCTCTGCTTCCAAGGTACTGTCATTCTCTTCGTCAGCTGATTAACATAAAGCGTTAGTAAAATGTTACTAATGAATAAACATACAGCTATTGTGTAAAGTCATACTACGAAACTGACAAAGAAGTATGTAAACTGTTGCTGCAAAATAAACAGAAAAACGTATATAAAATGATATTATTGAATTAACACAAGATGCGGTGTAGATTTTTTCTGCAGAATTAATATACAGATGTATGTAAAATGTAACAGTTACTACTGAATTAACACAAAGGTGGGTTGTAAGGTGTTGCGACTATGTGTTTTGGACTTCTTCAATGCATTCAATGTCCACTATACATGTGTGATACGACATTCGAAAGAGATATTACATTGTCCAAGTTTAAATGATTACATTATTACATTGTATAACATACGTACGCATTTTTACAGATAATATTTCCTACAACGTAATGAAATAATCAATATAAAGCTTACTCTCTCCACTGTCACTTTCGTTGTTTGTTCCCTCGGCTAAAATGGATGTTTACAAATTTTGTTAACATTCTTTTAACAACCTCACGTATACTGGGTAACAGAATCGCCTCGATAATTCGAATATATTCGAGTTACTAGAAACCAATTTAGAAGTGGTATCAGTGGCCCAAACTGGTAGTGCATGCATTGAAGCAGATTTGATAATTTAATATAAGAATCCGTTCAGTTTAAAGCAGGGCTCTCGCCAATCAGTATGCACTGGCATAAAGTGTTAATTTACACGCAATTTATGTTCATAATGAGACTAGCAAATAATTATAAGTGACAAAAATCCTTTCGACGTTCAAAAAACATTTGCTGAAAGACGATTCCAATTTACTATTCCGACTATGTCATGAACATGTGTTTATGAATCACTGTGACAGTCATAACACCGGGTGTTCACACAAAGGTGTTAATGTGCTGCTGGAGTGAACGAGATTCCACTGTGAATGTATCAAAATTATCTCAAGATCAGATATTTATTACTTTAGTAAAACACTGAAATTGATGTCCAACATTGCAACTAATTACGTTTATTAATCATAGGCTTTGGTACAAGAGAGCAGGTAGTTTAATGAGGAAAACTTACATGAATGTAAATCACTACTCTCCTAAAGACATGACATAGACAGGACCAAGAACATTGTCTTATGTGCCGAATATATGCATGCTAAAGTACAGTAAAGTACGTTTATAACGAACTGACGGATATAACGAACTGTTTGGTACCGGATAGTTGCTGTATATATCCAAATGAGTCCAAATGCGTAAAACTAACAACTGTTATAACCAACTAAAATTTGTACTTCTTATTAGTTCGTTATATCCACTAGTTTTATTTACGATATGGCTGAAATATTGCCGCTGTGGCTTTAAATCTCAACTCACTCACTCGTTATATCCGTAGTTGACTGTAACTCCGAAAATATGTTTTAAATATGTTTATTGATGTAACGACATAACATCATTCATGATACGGGGTGTCCATCTGGAAGTTTGGGTTAATATGGACGAAAATATAACTTTGATGTGTCAATATTATTTTTGTTATTCGCGAGATATTTATGTAATCAATTAACATGTTCGCGACTTAAATATAGATATATTACATGCTTACATTTCCCATCACTGTTGCTCGCAGGTTCACAGTCTACCACAGCGGCTTAAATGCAAATGGATCAGATGATTATACATTTATGTACAATCAATAACTCTCCGTCATTCTCCATATTCCTTACAGAACAATACCCCCTGAAGCAAAGTGTTCATTAGGTACGGTGAAGTTCAAAATCTACAACATGTAAATGATAGGTTGCTGAAGATGTTCTTGATATTCATCGCATTCTTCACAAGAAATGTTTATACATGTGAATAATCGTTTAGTTTATGCTTATGATGCTATTGTGTATGATTATGCTTACAGCTTCCACCATCCTGACTATCTGACCCGCTGCTAGAGTCTGCTTCAGCAGCTGAATCAACAAGATATATTGTCTCAAAAGAAACATTCTTCTTCATCAGTTTATGCTTAAATTCCTACAAAGAGATGATTACATCTTGTGGATGTTACCGTTATTGATGTTTTAACTTCAGCATCTTTTCACTGTTGCACAGTGACGGTTAATGTTTCAGCACTTAAGACGAACTGATCTGTGATGGTTAAGTAGTAATGCGTTTGGGTTTATGGGTTTATTCAAAGCATCTTACGCGATTCGTCACCTTTCTCTTCACTCCAGCCACTTTCCCCTTCCGCTAGAGTTGAAGAACGAACTAATTTTAAAATCTATGGTTAGGGTAAGACATTATGCAAATGCAAATTTTGTACTTCGAAGCATAAATCACAAAACGTTTGTTCAATGATTGTTGGGATATATCATATGTTCTCTCATAATTATCTTTTTGATTTCTTAGTTTCAATTTACAACTTCCACTTAAACTTTATTCTTTTGAACAGCTTTATTTGAACTACCTTGGCTGGAACCGCTTTCACTTGAACCACCTTCACTGGAACTACCTCCAGTTGATCCACTTTCACTTGAGGTAACTTCACTAGAACCGCCTTCACCGGGACTACCTTCGACAGAACCACTTTCCATTGAGCTTTCTTCGGTCCAACCGCTTTCACCGGAACTACCTTCACTCGAGCCGCCTTCATCGGAACTACCTTCATTAGAACCGCTTTTGCTTGAAGTACCTTCACTAGAACCGCCTTCACCGGGACTACCTTCGACAGAACCGCTTTCATTGGAGCTTTCTTCGATCCAACCGCTTTCACCGGAGCTACCTTCACTCGAGCCGCCTTCACCGGAACTACCTTCATTAGAACCGCTTTCGCCAGAGGTGCCTTCACTGGAACTACCTTCATTAGAACCGCTTTCACCGGAGCTACCTTCACTCGAGCCGCCTTCACCGGAACTACCTTCCTTAGAGCCGCTTTCGCTTGAGGTACCTTCACTAGAGCCAACTTCACCGGGACTACCTTTATTAGAACCGCTTTNGCCTGAGGTGCCTTTACCGGAACTACCTTCATTAGAACCGCCTTCACCGGTACTACCTTCATTAGAACCGCTTTCGCTTGAGGTACCTTCACTAGAACCATCTTCACCGGAACTTTCTTCATTAGAACCGGTTTTGCTTGAAGTACCTTTACCAGAACCGCCTTCATCGGAACTACCTCCATCAGATCCGCTTTCGCTTGAGGTCCCTTCACTAGAACCATCTTCACCGGAACTTCCTTCATTAGAACCGCTTTCACTTGAAGCACCTTTACCAGAACCGCCTTCATCGGAACTACCTCCATCAGAACCGCTTTTACTCGGACCACCACCTGTTGATCCACTTTCACTGGAACTACCGTCGCTCACACCACTTTCATTTGTCCCACTTTCACCGGAACTACCTTTGCTGGAACCACTTTCACTTGGCCCACCAGCTGTATCACAAGACATGATCATGATGATATATGATTGTGTGACACAAGTTGTAACTCTAACGAGTATTCGATTAGATGAAATATTTAACTCAACATATGACTTCAATTTATGTGTATATACTTCCACAATGTTACAGTTAGGAAAACGCAATTCCTCATCAGAAATTGGTAAATTCAGTGAAGGTTGTTAGCCGTTTTAGTTATCGTACAAACAATATGACTTGAGTGTTTCACAGCGACTACCGTTTCAATGGGGTAGGAGAGTGTAACTGGCATCCATCTTGAAAAACAACACAACAGTAATTTGCGTTTATCTAATTGAATACTATGATTTTGTGTTGCTGATAGTTGTGTGTTCTAAATTTGTCTAGTTTTCACTGCGCAGCCTCCTTTATTGATTTCTCCACGGGCTGAATTGGTAGCAGAACGGTACGAAGCCGAAGTATCTAAACTGAAATTGCTAGTTACCGTAAACTAACGCGTTGTCTCTGAAATGTTGACATAATGTTGATAGATTTTATTAAAAACAAAACAAAGGAAAACCCCAACCTCTATTTCTATTGATATTGAAAGGGGGCCCCAATCAGTTGGGAGTTTCATTAAGGGATTCTGCCCAACAAAATTACAAAAAATGTCTGGGTGGACCTCGATATCATTCTTGAAACAGACTATAATTTCCTCACTCCCATTATAACACATGTTACTTTACATTACATTGTAAATTTAGGCTACCATTCGTTATAAGTCAAGAAACCAAGGGAACAAATGCTTAACAAAGTTTGAAGAGACTTACGCTATTACAAATATGTAATGATTGCGTATGTCAAATC